>MU134480.1:50303-178892 GCA_015039355.1 Ramaria rubella
CCTCAACCCCAGCCTTCGGTCCAGCCTCTTACTCCACCTTTTACAACCCGACGTTGGAGTTGGCCTCTTCCGCAGCCTCTTCCCTTTTCCTTTCCACTCTCTTCGCCTACTGTAGTCTTACCTGCAGTTACAGCAAGGTCTCCAAGGCCTCCTCCACCTTAAACGGTTCCTTGGCCTCCGCCTTTAACCGGTCCTCCGCCACTTAGGCCCTCTACGTCTAAGTCTGTTTGTTCAACTTCTCCTTAGCCCCTTTTACCACCCCGAACCTGGCCTCCAGTTACCCGGTCTTCTCCTTTGTTACGTTATTTATCCTCAGCCTTTCTCTTTTCATTATATTTTATTTAACCTTCTCAAAACCACTTCATTATATCTTACAAATAGTCTTTTTAAATTCTAGCCTGTTTTTACTTTACTAACCTTTTTTGCCTTTTGAGTCTTTCTGCCCTTTACCACTTAGTTCCTACAAAAACACTTCAAGTTCCACAGTCTCAGCCCCATTCAATCTTAGCCTCCTTACAGCCCTAACTGAACCCTAGCCCTAACCTGAACATTCTTTAGTACTTCTTCAAACTCTCCCAGTATTATAACCCTACACTTTCCAGTATCTACAGCTTCCTCAAAACCTTAACGCCCTACATTTATCTTCGAATCATCCTCGCTCTTTAACTTCGCAACCCAATCTTCAACAGTCTTTTTCTAACCTCATCCTCACCCCCTAACCTTATCTTTTCAACAGTTGTATCACCGATGAGGGGGAAATTCCATCTGCAGGGTAACAGATGGAGTCCGTAGCCTTCCATCCATTTCCTCAACCTCACAGCCTCCTGGCTTCCTAAGTAACCCTTGTATAACCGAAAAGATCCTCTACTTGCCACAAAAGAACCTTTAGAGAACTATCACCAGAACTACAACAGATCAACTTTAGCAACATTAGTACCTAATGGACTCTTAAGTCTCTTATAGCCTTCAAACTTGAACTTTCCCCTGTTCTGCTCACTTAGCCTTTTAAAGCCCTATAAACCTCTTCACAAACGTTCCCTTTGTCTCATTCCTTCTACACATCCCCTCTTTTCCCACAGCCTTTTCTATCCTTAACCCTACAAAACACCTCAACACCCAAACAAAACTTTGTAACCATTCCACGAACTATAAGTCCGGACCTTATAACAGGATTACCAACTTCCCAGTCTTAGTATAGCCTTTACACCCAGTCTCTTACATACCTACCACATAAGTACCTATGCTCCCCAAATTGTCACGGAAAGCTCCTCTAGTAATAACTAAGACTTCCGCCAAACAACCAATAACAGGGTATTGGTTGCAGCACCAACACTCCATGGTATGTCTCCCACTGCTTCTTCCAGAACTTGAACTTGATCTCCACGATCCTGTGCGACTTCTTCAACGTATCGTTGAAGGCTGCCATGCCCTCCACTTTGTAGCAGAGCCACTTGGTGAGGGAATGAATTGTCTTGCAGAGCCTGCAGATTTCCACCACGAGCCCCACATCCTCTGCTTCATCCTCCGTGTCGTCCTCCGTTGCCTGCTCCTTGCCTTACCCTTCCCCAACGACGCCACCCCTTCCCAATCCGTGACCGCTTCCACCCAACATTTTTTCGTCACCAGTCTGGGTCCGGCCTCTGCGTTCTCTGCCCGAACCTGCCTGTACACTGGCAGCAACAATTTCCCCACCATCTCCACCACAAAATCCGTGTCGCCTGGCCTCGTGCACTTCTTCCGATCGTTTTGACACTGAATGCATGTTCGCTTCCTCAATTTTCCAGTTTTCTGTTCCTTGTCAATGCACTCCAGCCCCCGCATCACCTGGCCTTGTGCACTTCTTCCAATCATTTTGACACCAAATGCACACCCGCTTCCGCGATTTTCCAGTTTTCCGTTCCTCATCGATGCACTCCAGCCCCCACATCCGACAGAGCACACATTGATCATCATATTTGTCAGCCTCCAACCATATGTCCTCAAGGTGCGATTTTTGGCCTCCGACGAATTCCAAACTGCCTTTCGGATTCTGGTCCACCTTCCATTCTTGATCGGTCTTCTCTGGCTAGTCCAATTCTTCCATCAATCTATTAATTAGCAGACACAAATTCCAACTTACCAAAGCATTTTTGAGTCGGGCTTCCTCCTGCACCGTTTGCATCGATTTGGCTTTCCGCTGATCTGCCTCCTCCTTCCGCTTCTTTTGGTCAGCATCCTCCTTCTCTCTCGCCTTCCGATCCCATTCTTCTTGCTCCTTCTGCTCCCGTTCCTCCTTCTCCTTCCGATCCCACTCCTGCTTTTCCGCCACCTCTCTCTCCTGCTTCGCCTTCACCCTATTCTGCATCTTAGTCTCCAGTTCCGCCCTTTTCTGCTCGTATTCCCTCACTTTGGTGGCGAGCTCTTCACCAGAGCTGATGTCAATAACAGAGTGCATGGGTGACGATGACCTGGAGCACAGTGGCATGTTTCTTAGGTGGTGGTGGTAGGGGATCAAAAGGTGATTTGCACTTCCACAAAAATGTTTCCCTATATATATGTCCAATCCAAGATCTCAGCCTTTATGGATAACCAACACCCAAAACTTCCCACGATATTCAATAGCGTAATCAGCCTCGAGGGCTCAGCCGTAAAAGGGAGATACTGTTAGATCTCAGATCCGACTCGTGTTATTCCAACGTCTTGCATATTCCGAATAAGCCCTTTTCCACTTATTTCCGACATATCCCCATTTATTATTCTTAGCCACAATTCTATTTCGATATTATCCCTGTACATCTTATCTTGATCTCCATATTCGCTCCAACTTCGGAACTCCATACCACGCACCTTTATCTTCTGTTTCCGATTTCAGAATCCTGCATGTTCTTAAATATGTTTTCTCTTGATCAAGCTTCTTTAGCTTGTATATCTCTCTTATATTGTATATCTTATACCTCTTTCTCATATCTCATATATCCTTCACATACCTCGTTATCTCACCTTGTTATTTCAATATAACTCGCAACACCCTGATATATCCCACCCATCCTATATCATTAAACCTTTATTACACTTCATCGCTCCAAACTTCTACCTGCAATAAGGCCTTCAAACCTTGTTCGGTATTCTGTTTATTCCAATTATCCAATTATCCAATTATTCCAATTATCCCAATTATTCCAATTATCCAATTATTTCAATTATTCCAATTATTCCAATTATCCAATTATTCCAATTATTCCAATTATTTCCGACCCTACCTCATCCAACATTCCAAAACCCTCCTTGATTACACTCACTTTCCAGTAAAGCTAACCCTTACTCAATATTGATTTATTGTTACCCCTATTCCATCCACATTGACTATTACATTCCCAAATACCCAAAACCCCCGCTCATCTCCGATAAGTCTCAACGTATCATTGGCACTGACCTTCCAAATAGACCCAACCAATCGGAACCCCTATAACACTTTCCAGTCTTCAATCTGAAATACCAGGGCACTAGAAATCCAAGAGGGCGCAACCCATAAGTTGAAGCCAACACCCATATAGATCAGTCTTCAGGTCTCCGACTTCTGAGTCATCCAATATTCTGCACATTTCCGAATATTGTGACAATGCTGGATGGCATATTGAAAATAGAATTGATGAAAAATAGAATGAGTGTGGAGATGATGTGTCTGGCGGACTGGAGGTAGCACAGCAGATGATGGTCTGGCGAAAGCTGATGATGATAGGCACGTGTGCAGTGAGCATCTTTTATAGTGTAGTAGGTGCTGTCGAGTATCATGCTTGTCACCGGAGATACCGGAAAAGCAGGTTCCAGGGGAGGAGGTTCCAGAGGAGGTGGAAATCGGCCAGAAACCGGAGGCGGAAGTTGGCCAGGCACCGGAGGCGGAAATTGGCCAGGAGGCGGTGAAGATGTGGATTTGGAGAAACAAGTGGGTTCGGAATCAGGGAAAATGGCGGGGTTTGACCTGGAGGTCAATGGGCCGGAAGAGGACATGATGCAGTGAATAGGAGTCGGAAGGGGAAAAAGTAATATAAATAAATCAGAGGAATTTCGGTGAAGTCATGTAGAATGGTTTAGACAATGAAGTTGTTGTTTTAAGATCGAAAACAGTGAAATGATCAGGAAAAAAAAACAGAAATGATCAGAAGAATGGAAAACTCGGAAAGACGAGAAACAGTGAATCAAAGATGTTTGAAGTTCAAGGGTGTCAGAGAAATCAGGATAAGTCAGAATTGGACGAATGTCAGGATTGACTTGGGATTGGGATTGGACTTGTAAGAAGTCATGAAGAAGTTTGAAAGGGTCAGAATATCGGGATGTGAACAGTCATAGATGTTGGAGGAATTCTGGAATTGCGGGATGTAAATAGAAGCTTAGTAGGAGTGAAAAAATTGAAGCATTGGTTGGAATTGTCAGAAAAGATTGGAGTCAGAGTGGGGGATTGGAAATGGATAAGGTGTCAACATAGTGGCTACTCCCCCTTTAAGGTAGACATCCCATCATCTACCTCAAATTTCGGAAGGTAGGTAAAGGAGTTGGAGTGTCGGAGGACCGAAGGATTCATCAGGAACGTATTGGCTTTTCTAAGGAGATGAATGGTGTCTTCTTGGAAAATTTCTCGATAGTGGTCTTGATGTTGTCTGGTTGAAATCATTGTAATCATGGATTACCTGAGAATTCAGAGAATATCAGAAGTTTGGACTTGAAAAGGGATAAGAGGAGTGAATTGGAAATTTCGGGATTTCGGGGAACTGTTTGCAAGGAAAACAGAGTAAGGAAGACATGTAGGAAAGAAAAGGGTGTAGGAAAAATAGGAATTGAAATGTTTTGGTGGAGTTGTGGGTTTTTTTCAGAAACATTGGTAAGGTACTTGATATTCAGCCTGGAATATTGTCCTAATGGTTGAAGGGTCGGAATCGGAAATGTGAGTCAGAGGATGTACAGATGGTGCATTCATGGATATGAGGGGTTTAACAGTGCCTTTCAAAGGAGATCGTTATTGATTCCGAAGGTGGTTTGTTGGTTCTTGTCCCATAACGTGGAAATCGGTATGGATGACTAGACTTAGAGTCGGAGTAACTGCATTGTATCTTGAATAGTCGGATTCTGAAGTCTGGAAGTCAGAGGTTGGAAAAACTAAATCTTGGATGTGGAAGGATGTCTTTGAGGAAGATTCAGTGTTCAGACGTGGAGATCATCCTGGGGTGTTCTTGAGGAAGTACAGACGTACTGTGTGGAATGTATTGGATGAAATCCTATAGCTACAGTCTCGTTAATGTTCGAGGTGGTTCTGGCAGAACTGGATGTACGGAAAATGATTTCCCAAAGTGAGATTCTCTCCCTCTGATAGATGTGATCTTGTTGGAGTACATAGCAGAATATTGATGATTGCTTGTCAGGAATTGGAAGAATCAATGTAACGGATTTTCCTCTCGGAAATGCGCTGAAGTTTCCACATCATTGTTGCAAGTTGAGGTTTCATCAAGCATTGATGTTGGACATTATGGCGGGTCGGGGGATGTTGTAGTGAAGTCGGATTTTTCGGAGATTCAGAAAAATGCAGATTGCAGGTTTCCTAAGACATGTCATAGAATTGAATCTTCTTGTTGACGAGTGCAGAACTAGGTACTACCCAATACCCTGTCAATCAACAGATTGTAGTGGGTGGGTTAGTGGCATTCCCAGCACATCGGAACAATTAGGAACAAGTGTCGTTATATGTAATGTAATAGCGACCAGATTTTTTGCTCGACGGGAGGACATGATTGGCGTGGAGCGCCTACTGGGTGTTGCGACATAATGTCATTGGTGACGAAAGGGCGGAGACCGGTGGAAAGTGGGAATCCGAAGGGACGGTGTTTCAACATAATGATCAGTCAAAACTGTTCGGAAGGGTGATTTTCGGAGTTTTGGGAGAATTGTTGGAAGTACGAAGGGTGGTTTTGGAAAGCGTTTGTTATGTTCTCGGTAAGGCACAAATAAGATGTGAACGCGGTGTCGGTTTACTTTCGGAAATGAATCCAAAAGACAGTGGGTAGCGGTGTCGTTGTTGCACGGCTACTTACACTGGTGTTCGGCTCAGTGTGCTTTGCTATCAGCAGCAACAAAGGTAGAACAAAGACGAAGATGAGGACGTAGCAGTGACGAAGATGATGACGTAATACGCTGACGAAAGCGTAGACGAGGCAATTCGGAAAGAGGAACACTTAGTTCAGATTACTTCTCTGACTACATCATGCCTGTTATTGACCACACCCCCTGGGCTAATCCCCAAATCCCTATTCCTCCAGCTTACCTCGAACAAGTCATCAAGCTCACAAAAGGCAAAATAGAATCCGGAGTTTATGAGCCTAGTCAAGCCTCATACAGATCTGCTATGTTCTACACTCGAAAGAAAGATGGTGGTTTACGACATGTCATCGACCTTCGTACACTCAATGGCATTACTATCAAAGACGCAGGACTCCCTCCAGTCATCGACTCTTTTGTTGCTCCTTTCGCTGGACACTCCATCTATTCTGTTTTTGATCTCTTTTCAGGCTATGATTCCAGACGTATTCACCCCAAGAGCCGTGATCTCACCTCATTCCAAACTCCACTAGGACTTATGCAATATCGAAGTCTACCTCAAGGCTATACCAATTCCTCTGCCGAATTCCAGAACTGCACTGTCGTTGTTCTACAAGATGAAATCCCTGATAATGTTGGTGTTATGATTGACGATCTCGGAATCAAAGGCCCTCCTACTTGATACGAACAGCCAGATGGATCTTACAAGACTATTCCAGAAAACTTAGGCATTCATCATTTTGTTTGGGAACACGCCGTCGTTGTCAATCAAATCCTACATCAAATTGCAGAATGTGGGGCTACTATCTCTCCAAAGAAATCTCAAGTTGCTTGACCTGATGTTTTACTTGTTGGTCAAAGAGTCACATATGAAGGACGACTTCCAGATCACTCTACTATCTCCAAAATTCCCAAGTGGCTCACTCCAAGGAAAACAACCGAAGTTTGTGGATTTTTAGGACTTTGTGGTACATCACGTATTTGGATCAAGAATTATTCAACACTTGCAAGACCACTCACTGAACTCACTCGCAAGATTGTTCCTTTCAAATGGAATGAACGTCAACAAGAAGCTATGGATGCTCTCAAGCAAGCTGTTGCACATTCTCCTGCCCTCATCACTATTGACTATAAATCAGGATGACTTGTCATTCTTGCAGTTGATACTTCCATCATTGCTATCAGTTTCATCATCTTCCAGCTCGACAAAAACAATCAAAGAAGACCAGTACGATATGGCTCACTTCCTATCAATGAATGAGAATCAAGATACAGTCAGCCCAAGTTAGAACTCTATGGTCTCTATCACTCCCTTCATCATTCAAGAATTCATCTCGCTGGTATCAAGAATCTCCTTGTTGAAACTGATGCCAAGTACATTCGCCAAATGATCAATCATCCAGATCTTCAGCCAAATTCAACTCTCAATCGCTGGATAGAGGGTATTCTTCTCTTTGATTTTGATCTCAAACATGTTCCAGCTACTCTACACAAAGGCCCAGATGGACTCTCTCATCGAAGACCTGCAGAAGACGACTCAGATGTTGAAGAAGAAGATGACGGAGAAGAAGGAGGAGATGATTATGACATAGGACGAAAAGAACAACAACAAGATTATGAATGGATAGCCGAAGCTAATTATTTATTGGAATGTTCAGGAGACACTTATGCCATCCTTGACAGTATTGATCACAGAGATGGGTGGTGAGTCTTTCATCAAGTCAAAGATACTCAACCAGCAGAAGATCACCTTCAACGTATCCAATATTTCCTTACTACTCTCAAACTTCCTACATTTTCCTCCCCTTCACAACAACATCACTTGCTCCATCAAGCCAGAAGATACTTCGTCAGAAATAACAAGCTTTGGAGATGCTCAAAAGGACATCCACTACAAGTTATACTTGAACGACCTCGATGCAATCATATTCTAGAACTTGCTCATGACAAACTTGGTCATTGTGGAATCTACTCTACTGCTAAGACTATTTCTCTTCGCTTTTGGTGGCCTTCTTACTTCACTGATGTCAAACGATATGTTCATTCATGCCACCCTTGCCAAATTCGTTCAACTTACAAAGTTCATATTCCTATCACCATTTCTACCCCTGCGACTCTATTCTCCAAGATTTATCTCAACATTATGCTTATGCCAAGAGCTCAAGGTTATTGCTACATTGTAGCAGCTCATGACAATCTTTCACGTGCTGCAGAAGGACAAAAACTCAAGAATGCTACAGCTCGTGCAGTTTCTCAATTCATCTTTGAAGAACTCATCTGTCATTATGGAAGCCATCAGAGAAATTGTTACTGACAATGGTCCAGAACTCAAAGGTGCTACTCATGAACTTCTTCGACAATATGGCATTCCTCAGACTCACATTTCGCCTTATAATTCTCAAGCAAATGGAGTTGTAGAAAGAGGACACTTTACAATTTGGGAAGCACTCATCAAAGCTTGTGAAGGCAAAATATTGAAATGGCCAGATCATGTTCATCATGCATTCTTTGCTGATCGTGTCACAGTTAGAAGAGCCACAGGATTCTCTCCCTACTATCTTCTCTACGGTGTTGATCCCATCCTTCCCCTCGACCTCCTTGAAGCGACATATCTTGTTTCTGGTTTCAAGCCAAATCTCACTACTGAAGAACTCCTTGCACTCCGTATTTGGCAACTTTCTAAACACTCAGACAACATCGACAAAGCAGCAGACACACTCTATCAATCTCTACTCAAAAACAAAGCCGAATTTGAAAAGAAGTACTGGTGACGTCTATGGCGCAGTGAATACAAACCAGGAGATCTAGTTTTGGTTAGGAATTCAAGAGTTGAAAATGAACTAGACAGGAAGATGAAACCAAGATATCTAGGACCATTCTAAGTTGTTTGAAGAACTACTGGTGGATCTTATGTATTAAAGGAACTCGATGGAACTGTTTCAAAAAGAGGCATTGCGGCCTTTCATCTACTTCCCTACTTCTCAAGAGATGGCATTCCCCTTGCTCCCAATAAGCTTCCTTTGGATGATTTAGATGATTCTTCTGACGATGATAGTTGACTGAGGACAGTCAAATTTTCAGGATGGGTGGATGACAAGCATGATACTCGACAGCACCTACTACTCCATAAAAGATGCTCACTGCACACATGCCTATCTTCATCAGCTTTCACCAGACCATCATCTGCTGTGCTACCTCCAGTCTGCCAGACACATCATCTCCACACTCATTCTATTTTTGATCAATTCTATTTTTAATATGCCATCCAGCATTGCCACCACAACATCCCATGATTCGTTTCAGTTGACCACCAAGCCAGACATACACATTGGACCACGCATCAAACTTCCTAGTCAATGTTCTCCCCGTGATGATCATTTATCCAATCCTCCTCCACATGTCACACACCGTCGGTTCTGAAGGCCCATACCGAATATTCCCCTCCTATCCTCCTTATCGTGTTCACGATTGCATATGGGTATTCAACCCTGTCTTCCATGCTCCCTTCCACGTCATCGGTTTTGACCCAAAATATGAACCAGTGAATGGTTGGCATCGTATCGTACTCAGGAACTACTGGGATATCAAAGAGTTTGGTCCAGGAACAGAGATTTGCTATGGTTATGTGCCTAAGGACTTCATCAAGCAAGACTCGTCTTCATTCTCTCTCTGGAGAAGATTCGTATCCAAGTGTCGTGATTGGTTCACATGTTTCTGAATCGTCTTCAAGTCAAGTAACTCTCTTACTCATCCTCATAGATATTTGACAATCAACTGGAATCCTATTGGATGGCTATGACTCATTTTCCCCACATGACTCACTCGCTTCTTGGCTGTACTTCTATTTCCAATTGTTCCACATGGTCTATTGTCTGTGACTCACTTCTATTCTATTTCTGGCTTCTATTTCCAATTTGCTGCCACATTTCTATTCATTTCTTCGACCACCTGACTCATTTCTCCATTCTATTACAAACCACCTTCCTATTTTGGTTTTCTGCCTCTCACTGTTAGTCACTAGAGCAGTGCAGCAGTCCCCGCAGCAGACCTTGCTCGATCAAGCAATGAAAGCGACAAGCTATTTATTTTCATAGCATATATTAACAGGAGTGCGTTGATATAACACGCGGTTTTTTAGCAAACATTTGATCAGCGTCCTTAGCATTCACGATTCTCTTTTTCGTAGGTGACTCCACTTGTGGTCTAGGTTCAGCAAGGACTCTCATCCTCCTGGATTATCACTAGTCAATGCTAAGTGGGAGTAGATAAGAGCAGATATACTGAACAGAGGCGTTGTAAGTATCCCTATTGCTTTCTTTGATGTACCAGTGGCTGATGTTAACGTGACACTCAATCACCGTGCCGACAAGTGTCTCTTTGTAGTGTTCAGGTGCAACCAACCCTTCACCGCTCATGAGCGGTATGGGATTTACAATGTGAGTTGTCTTTATATCATTGAGAGCGTCCAACGCAGCCAGACCCACAGGCCATGTATCAATTAAAAATTGATCATCAGCATCTTCTTTTTCTTTATGCACTTGTTAATCTCGTATCGCGGAATCCAAGTGACGCTGACATACCACTGGTTCGTTCCTGTCCATTGTTGTATAGCCACATTAATATCAGGGTTCCAAATAATGAAGTTCTCACCGTAAACATCGAATGCACCACTTTGATTGCATTGCACGTCCCATCTGTAAACAGCCCTTGTTTAACTAAGATCAGGCAGTACATCAAAGCAAACATGATCGCACATTACCCACCAAAGAATTGTCTGAACGACAGGGCATTCAACCTTACCAAACTTTATCGGCAAAGATTTCCCTCATCGGGATGATGCCGATCAGTACACATTTTATTGTGCATCTATGCTTCTGTTGTTGAAGCCTTGGAGAGCAGTCGAAGAACTAAAGACGGATTAGACATGGGAGTTGTCTTTTGAAAGATATCTTCAGTCAGCGCTAGGCCATAATCGACACGTCATGTCAGGGATCCAGTATTGGCACGAATGCAAAAGCGCTGCACAGACGGATCAACAACAAGCAGGATATCCCAACAAGACAGAAGTAGGGAAACATGGACTCAATGATGAAACAGATGGGGAAGAAGAAGCCTATGGACCGGTAGCTTCATCAATGGTGTTGACAGAGGAGGGTTTGCAAGAAATTGTCGCGTCTCAAATCTCGTGGCGGGACGAATGCTATGGCCAAGAGGCATTAATAATTGGTGAAGATGTGCGTTTGTTCACTGTTGAGCAAACGTGGGAGGGAGTATCCCCATCGGTTCACTGCGCACAAGGTGAAGACCTGGCAAGGTTGGATCGTTGGAAGTTGGCGATGGGAAAGGACGAAAAAGACACGCACGCTGCAAACCACACTGAAGCAGGAGACAGTGGCCATGTCACGCGCAGTGCTGCAGAAGAAGGATCCTTGGGCACGGTGAATCACACAGGTCCTCTCGAGGAGAGTGCTGAAGCAGCACTTACATCGGTAGATCCTTCGTGCCTACTGCCATCTCAGCGTCAGGCATACAATATAATTACATGGTATCTAGCGGCGACACTCTCGGGACAAAACCCACCACAATTGCTTATGCAAATACAGGGTGAAGGCGGGACAGGGAAATCGAAAGTGATACAGACAGTTACAGAGTACTTCGCAACACAAGAGTCATGTGTGATGTTTTTGAAGGCAGCGTATACAGGGATCGCAGCATCTATTATCAATGGCAAAACAACACATACAATTGGGAAAATATCATTAACGGATGGAAAAGAAATGTCCCAAGAAGCTAGGGAGTGGCTGACCGTTTTTTGGAAAGACATCAAGTACCTGGTATTGGACGAAAGCTCAATGTTATCAAGGTGAGACATTTGATATTTAACTGAATGCACTTACCCAGTTGAACAGATCTTTTTTGGCAACCTTAGAACAACATATAAGTATTGCGAAGGGATTCGATGGTAACAGCGGCGTGGGTCTCCCATTCAGAGGAGTGAATGTGATACTCTGTGGTGATTTCCATCAGTTTCCCCCAGTGGCATCGAAGAAAACGGCACTGCTATATTACCCTTGAACGCAATGTTTGATTCAATCAAAGAACAAAACGGGCGACGTCTTTACGAACAATTTGGAGTTGTCGTGTTACTCGACCAGCAAGTACGCGTGTCCGATGTGGCATGGTTGGATTTTCTTCAACACCTGCGCTATGGAAATGTCAAAGAACACCACATCAAGATGCTAAAGAATCTGGTGCTCACAAACAAACATTGTCAGACCACTGACTTCGAGAACGGCCCATGGAAAGACGCCAGTCTCATAACACCCAGGCATGCAGTACGTACACGTTGGAACACAGCAATGCTTCGCAAACATTGCAAGGACACCAAGCAGACATTGTTCGTCTGTCCAGCTTTTGACACGATCAATCAGCGGCGACCTAACTTAGGTGAACGATACGCCATGGCAACTCAACGTGAGTGGAAACAGAGAGGGAGAGAAAGCAAGAACGGGTTGCCGGATAAGGTAGAAATAGCATTAGGGATGAAGGTCATGGTTACTACAAACATCGACATGGACCTGGATGTTGCGAATGGATCGCGGGGCGAGATCGTAGGAATTGCACTCGATCCGCAGGAAGAAAAGACGGGTAGCAGCGCAATAGTGGCACTTGAATACCCGCCAACCTACATCTTGGTGAAACTGCAGAGAACACGTAGCTCCAGATTAGAAGATTTGGAGGAAAGTGTTATACCAATCGAACCTGCGAAAAAGACGTTTACTATCCAGGTACCGGCAACAGGGAAAAAAAATATTCAAAGGAAAGTCACCAGAAGACAGCTCCCACTTACAGGAGCGTACGCCTTCACAGATTACCGATCCCAGGGACAAACAATACCCTATGTAATCGTCGACATTGCGACCCCCCCGACAGGAGGCAAGCTCACCTTGTTCAACCTGTACGTGGCACTGTCTCGCAGTTCGGGTCAAGATACAATCCGCCTATTGCGCAACTTTGACGAGAAAATATTCATGCAAGAGTTGGATCCTTATTTGCAGTTAGAAGACACAAGACTCTGGGATCTTAACACAAAAACACAGGAGTGGTGGGATGAAATGTGTAGAAACGAAAATAATGACATTTGCATGGAATAAATTTAAAATTGACAGCTATAAACAGAAACAGTGAGAGGTGAACGTTACCCATGCGTCTGCAAACGTGTCGTCTGCAAACGTGCAGCGCGTGTGACCGTAGTATAGGAATATGAAGGTAGAACCGAGATCGCCGGATACGAAAATCATGAGCATGAACATGAACCTGTCATGTATCCAGCGACATTTTCAGGTGGGGAGTAGACCTTGCCAAGCAAGGTAATTTCTCCTGTCTGCTGTCAACGACATCATTGTATAGCATACTCACATTGTTTGTTGTTCTGCTCATGTATATAAGGCCTGTTTCGCCTTAGTGTACCCCAATTCACCTCTTTCAGTTGGATTCACTCATCTAAGTCTCAAGTCTAAGTCTTCTAAGTCTACTACTATGTCTACTACTTCTACGTCTACATCAAGGCCAGCTTTGTCAATCACGTGACACTTGCTGTTGTATCTCGTCTTCGCTTACATCATCATATTACCTCATCATTATCATCACTGCTACGTCCTCATCTTCGTCTTCATTCTACCTTTGTTGCTGCTGATAGCAAAGTGCACTGAGCCAAACACCAGTGTAAGTAGCCATGCAATGACAACACTGCTACCCACTGTCTTTTGGATCCATTTCCGAAAGTAAACCGACAGCAGGTGTAGTGGTATTGGACATCAATGTGTTTGGAATGGGCGTGGAAGGAGGGGTCATTAGTGAGGGTAATAGCACCGTTGTTGTTGCTGTACATTAGAGATGTTTCCTGTGGATAGTTCATTGCAGTCAATAGACATCTAAGCCATATTGCCTCCTTGGTTGCATGGCAACTAGCAATGTACTCAGCTTCACAGCTAGAAGTGGACACTGTAGCCTGGCATTTGGAGCTCCAGGAGACAACACCACTACCCAGGTTGAAAATGTAGCCCGAGGTGGATCAGCAGGAGTCAAGGCAGCTTGCATGGTCAGCATCGGTATATGAATGAAGGGTGATGGGGCTGTGACCACCTAGGATTAAAGTCATGTCTTTCATCCCCTTTAGATACCGAAGGACAAGTTGTACCACCATCCAATGTGCAGGACCAGGGTTACAGTTGTATTGGCTGAGTTTGTTAGTTGCAAACGCGATGTCTGGTCTAGTCGCAATGGCAGGCCACATGAGCGATCCAATGGCAGCGGGATAAGGGATTTTTGACATGGAATCTTTTTCGGCTTGTGATTTGGGTGACATCTCATTCGAAAGCTTGACATTTATGTCCATAGGTGTGGCAACAGTGTAACTATCTTTCAAACCAAAGTGTTCCACCATGGATTCAATATATCCAGCTTGGGAGAGAGAGATAGTTCTGGCACACCTGTCTCTTGAAACAGCCATGCCCAGAACCCACCTCATTTCTCCTAAGTCCACAATGTTGAATACTTTTCTCAGTACAGCAATGATCAAGTTCAGTTTGGATTTGTTGCTGAAGGCAACACCCATGTCATTGACATGTATTGCCACCATAGATTCACCGACAGGAGATTTTCTGGTGTAGACACTGCGGTCAGCTTCCACTCATGTGAATCCCCCTTTTTCCATTTCACTGCGTAATCTTTGGTACCAGCACCTGCCAGCCTGTTTAAGACCATATAAGGACTTGTGCAGTTTTCAGACCCAGTCATCCTTCCCTGGTACCTTCCTTCCATCAGGCTGTTCCATATATATCTCCTCTTCAAGCGCATCGTGCAAAAATGCTGTTTTCACGTCCAATTGATGGATATCCCAGTCACACATACCAGCAATGTGGAGCAGGGTGCAGACGGACTCCATGTGTGCAACAGGAGCATATGTGTCAGTGTAATTGGCTCCTTCAACTTGTGAGTATCCTTTTGCAACAACCCATACTTTCCCCATCAAGTGACTTTGTTTTTCTCGTTTCGCTTCTGGGTAAAACAGGCCCTGCTTCCAATAACTTTTCTACCAGTGGGGACCTCGGAACGTGGTATAAGCATACATACGTTGTGTTGGTGAATTGACTCCACCTCATCATCATATCCCTTTTCCCACCCATCTGCATCAAAGGCTTGTTTCACTTCACAGTAGTTTTTCGGGTCATCTTGGGAAACACAAAGGAATTCATTTATAAATTCGTCAGTGTGGAGATCCACGAAGTGAGCACTGTCCTTTTGTTGTCAAATACATTCCGCACTGACCTGAACTTCTTGTCTGATTTCATCCAGTCATGAAGTGTGTGTAAGCCTTTTACAGCGGTGCTTTTCTTGGACGGTTTATGTTGTCAAATAGAATGTCTGGGTAAAGCGGCATCATGAATGTCTGGAGTCTGTTCCACAGTTTCTCCAGCCACTGTTGTCTTGGGTGGCAAAAAAGGTTCATCAGTGTCGCTATCCTCATCATCTTTGTCATTGGTGGTTGTCTTGGGCCTGTAGGGACGAGGGACAGAGTCTCTGGATTCAATGAATGTTACGTTGCATGACATGATGATGCAGCCTGTGGTTTTGTTGTAGCATCAGTAAGCCTTTGAGTTAGAGGAATATCCTATCAGGACGCATTCAACCAACCGCATGTAGATATTTGGGTGGTGTTCATTTTGGATCAGTACAAAGGCCTGGCATCCAATCTCACGAAGGTGTGATATGTCAGGCCATTCACCGTAGTACGCCTCATATGGGGTTTTATTCTGAAGGCTTTTTGTAGGGGTCCTGTCCTTCAGATAAGCTGCAGCCAGTAGGCTACACCCCATAATTTTAGTGGGAAGTTGTTCTCAGACATAACAGCCCGTGTTCTGTTCATAAGTGTGCAGTGACACCTTTCGGACCTTCCATTCTCAGCAGAGGTGTATGGAGCTGTAGTTTTGTGTTTAATACCTTGTTCACATAGGTACTGTTAGTTTTGAGCAGCGGTGTATTCACCTCCCCTGTCAGTGCGGAACGTGCCTACATGAGAACCGGTTTTGCATTCAACAAGAGCTTTCCACTCTTTGAAATTTGCGGTGGCATCACTCTTTTTCTTTAGTGAAAGACCCAGGTCTTGTTAGAGCAGTTGTCTATGAAATTCAGTGCGTACAACTCCCCCTGAGGCGTTCACACGTCTTCGGGTCCAGTAATATCAGAAAACACCTTATCAAGTAGCCTCGTCAATCTCGGTCCAACCCTCTGTTTAGGCACTGGTCATTTTGTCTGTTTGCCGATGACACAGTGTTCACAGATTTTTGGGATGGTAGAAAGATTGACGGGCATACCTGTCGCAAGATGTTTGTCTGCCATTTTGATGATTGAGTCGTAATTGACATGGCCAAGATGGCGGTGCCAAGTGGCAAGGTCAGGTTTGAGCCTGGTGATGCATGCATGTTCAAAATGCAGCAGTTTGGCATTGAGGTTATACAGCCCTTTTCCTTGATGGCAGCCCTCAGCAATTGTTTTATTATTGTGGCGTATGTGACAGGTTGTAGGCATGAAGTCAACTTTGTAGCCGTGGTCCATCAATCTGCCAACAGAGATCAGCTGTATCGTGGATTTGGGTATGAGGAGTGCTTGGATGAGTTCAAGGTTGCATCCTTTTCCAGTGTGCATCTTGATCAGGCCAATACCGACGGCGGCAATTCCAGTGCCATTGAACCCACTGACAATGCGTGGTTGGATGGGGACCAGTTGGATGAAGTCGCTTCTGTGCGGAGTGCAGTGTATGGTACAGGCAGAGTCAATGGCAAAAGGAGTGTTATGTGGGGTAGCCTTGCGAAGCTCCTCTTTGGTGAGTGGTCTGATGTCATTGGTGGATAGCGAGACGTCACGCATGTTCATCTGGTCCCATGTCAGGGAGCATTTCTTGATGAGGGTACAAGAGACCTTGCCGTCAGTGGCCTATCACAGAAGTATCTGCATGGCTTTGGGACAGTGAGGACATTTCAGGATTCGCTGCCACTGCTATCATTTTCTATAATGGCTTTCGCATGTGTCTGTTTGCCCTTTCTTTCACGTTTCCCTTTGTTGTCATTGTCACGTTCATCTTTCCCAGATTTCCACCAATCAGGAGCCTTTCCAGCACTACCACTGCCCTTATACCAGCAGTTCTCATTGGTATGACCATGCAGGCTGCAGTTGGAACCTTTCAGGGCGGGTTTCCCTGACTTGGACGAAGACTGGTGTTTCACACTGAGGGCAGTGTCCTGTACGTTCATTGTGTCATGTACTTGTGCCTCCTGTGCCTCAGTCTCAAGTCGTTTAATGATGTCATCAGAGGAGAGGGTGGTCCTGGATGTGGTGATGAAACTCATTAGATTCTTTCGCATCCACTCAAATTCACCATCACACAGAGCTTGGAGCAGGAGAACTATAGTCCATTCTTCGTGAGTAGGTTCTTTTCCATCATAAATGGTGGCAATGTGATCCTTAATTTCGAGAATGGTAGCTGAGAACATAGTGTGAGATGTGAAACAAGTGCAAATGGCGGTGTGAATGGCATTGAGTTTAGAGACCATGCCCCCTTGATGAGTCTTCATTTTCAAATGGGTCCAAGCCTGCTTCGCAGTGATGAATTTTTCGATCTCCTGCATCAAGGGGTTGTCGACGACTTGATACAGTGCTCCCACAACACAGTCATTCATGTTAGTCCATTTAATAAGCTCTAAGGGGTCAGTTGGAGCAGACTCAGTGTTGCCTTTGATGAGGTTCCAAACGCCGTGACCTCTCAGAACAGCTTTGCATTTTCTTGACCAAGTAGTCCAGTTCCCAGCTTTGAGGATGCCAACAGTTTTTTCCATTAGCTTTATCTCAGACATGGTGTGTGGGGACGTGAGGGGTAGATTCGGTCTTAGAGCGGGTATGGAACAGGACAGTATTAAGTTTCGACATGTTTTAGACACATCTAGGTCATTCTGGATGTTCAGTTGTCTAGCGATAGTCTAGTAGTCTTTGATCCGCACATGAATGAAGGAATTAAAGCGTGGACAGGATGCCCATAACCTGTTAGACGGTGAGCTATGCTAGTGTCAACTCAGAGTTCACAGTATGAGTGAAACAACTATATATTACCTATGCTAGTGTCAACTACATGCATAGGGAATGTTAGAAAGGAATGTATGCGTGTGAGATCACAAATACCATACCTCAGAGTTCACAGTATGAGTGAAATGATTGAGGGACGTTATTGTGACTCTGCGGCTTATGGCCTCTAGGATGTGGGTCCTTGTGTAGCATAGACGAATTCCAACAGTAGAGCAATGACAAACACTGCTTACACAGCTGACACATCACACATCTGCAACCACCCACAAGATGTGTTTGTCATGACACATTCATTTGAATACATCATGGGCCATTGTGGGCATAGTCTAGACCTCATGTCCATGGCTATATGTCCATGGACATTTTCCCAATGCATGGGTATTTCTCAATGTCGCAAGCCAATGGGCTCAATTGTTAAGTCCAACGCGACTCAGGCACATGGTCTGACTGCGGGCTTGCGAGCGCTCTTTTATGCGGTAGGGCGCGAATCTATTCATGCACAGAGGCGAACATTGAATGGCACAAGCGCTCCTCACCCAGATCAATGCGTGCCTTGGAGTCGAATATGCATATGATACAAAGAATCATTCCCCTGCAACTGCGACATAAACAGTTACGATGTCGATGCCAGTCCGTGAGCAACGCAAACTCGCACAACAAATTCCCGAACCCATTCACCGTGACTACACTGCCCAATATTTATCACCCATTACAAACGTGGAACATGAACTCGGCCGGGCTGAACAATACTCCCGTCCACCGTCTACTGTTTACGACGCTGATGCCATGAAGAAGCTCCGGACCATGACGATCCGTATTGACAAAGCTGTGAGCCTCCATATTCTCATTAACCATGCGTGGTTTACTTGAATCTCGCCCACGGTATAGCTTGAGAACATCGAAGATGAGCTATTGGGAGAAGTGGGTCTACATTGAATTAATTGTCTGCTCCATTATATAAATTATTTCATCAGTTAAGCGACCTCCAGCTGTGCGAATGTCTACAGCGAGAGGAGCTTCTTGCACGCCAGGTAAGCAATTCTTTGGAGGCTACAGTCAACTGAAAATTGTAAACATTAGTCTGATGATCTGAAAGTTAAAATAAGAACACTTGAGTGGAAGGAGTTGGCACGTAGCAAACCATTCGGCTTCTCCCCAGACAGCATGGAGGTCCGTGTCACACTGATAAAAATCTTGTTGACTACTGACAATTATGGCACGCAGACGGTACTAGAAATATGCAATGAGGTGGGAAACATCACATCTGTAGTGGCTGCGTTGTCTGCATCCATTGCAATCACCATTCTATATAGTGCCGTAAGGTAACGCACTTCATAGCCCGCTGCCGTGATTGTTTACTAATGTATGACCAGAGGAAACATGTTCTATTTTTTCGCGGCGTGGTGGTGCTCCATCATCAGCTTAACCTCTGGAATTGCTTTGAGTATATTGAGCACCAAATATACCCGGAAAATCAGCAGACCTCTGAAATCTTGGGACTGGTGGAGAGTCCATGTGTCCGGCGTGATTACCACGATTTGTCTATTGGGTGTCGTTGGAGCCATTGTCGCAATGTGTTACGGAGCAATCCACTACGATCTCAGGTTAGCTTATACGTGATTGCTATTGCTGAGGTCTGCAACCATTATTGACCACTTTTTTATTTACTACAGTGTAGAGCTGCAAGCCGGTTTCCCGCCACCGCATATTCAGGATGGCCCGTCTGTCCCCACTGTACCGTGGGCCTCCATAATCGTCGCATCCATAATCATCTCTATCATATGTGGCGGAGCATTCTTTGCACTATTCATTGGCCCGTGAGCTAGCCTTCAACCATATTAGACTGAGGCGGATGACTAACAGCCGTATCAGTTTTAGGTTCTCCCTCCGCAGGACATGGGATATGCGTGAGCAGAAGGGACTTCATGAGAAGGATTCCAGACGCCATAGATGAGGCTTCTGGCCTACATAAAATGATACATTTTGCCAGTGGATGTGAGTACATGTATACTAGTAACTTAATCAGATGATAACTGCATATCGCTTCTTCGAAGTACCAGTTTATAAATCCTTCTGTTTGGACCACAGAGGCGTAGACAATGCAGACAACGACGTATTGTTAGGATTTCAATCCGAAAATCTATAGTATATGTCAGATAATAGCAGCAGTAACGTTCCCAATTAGGCCGAAGTCCGCAAAGCTTTAAACCATCATCTTCTACCTTAGTTTCATTGAGCTAGTGGCGCTACTAAGTAATTAGGTCGAGCGCATACGTTAGTCACGTCGCGCGATGCGCTTGGACAATCAGACATTTGTCAGAATTTAGTCGTTCGTGACTATCCTCGACACAAGCGGACCCACGACAGCAAAAGCTTGATCGACATCTCCACGAGTTCGATCTGGATCCCGGACTGGACGAACCATTCATGACTATTGCATGACTCAGAATGTTCATCACAATTTTGAAATGTGAAGCCGCGCTTCGACACTATACCCCGTACGCTTGTACAATTCGCCTATGAGATATGCCATGGCTCTGTTTGACGGCGGTCGTCCGTATGAGATCGAAGAATAAACGACATAGGGCCGTTCCCCGCAGCGATAGTCAAATATCCACCAATGTCACCGACGGCCGTCGAGAGGCCTCCAAAGTTTTCGGTTGCGTCTTCATCCTTACTACTGTGCAGAAGATCATCTTCCCGCATATCCTTCAAACTTTAAGGTGAGAGCTCCACGGTAACATGGGTATATATTGGCTTTCTACTGGTCATATGAGTCACCAAGGATTTGTGGGTTGATCGTGACTCACGACATTGCTTTCACGTTCTCAATCATTTTGATGACGCTCCAAATTGAAACCATCCGGTATTCCCTTGTCGAAAATCTGCGAGACGAACATTATCGAATGCTAAAGACATCGATACTGGCAAACCCTTCAAGAGTGTCCAATGAGTCAGTGATCTACGGATTGTGTGGCAGCATATAGACTTTGCTATGAAGTCTGTCGCTGATGTGACAATACCCAGTAAAATTGTCCGTCATCCATCAGCCTCTTTAAGGTCTATAAGTATACGCTAGCCTTACCATCGGCGCAGTGGAAGGGGCAGCGGAGTCGGGCTTGTGAGTCGGGGTTTGCCAGTGGCCACGGCATCTCATACCACGTCGAGGTCTACGTGGCATTCGTGAACATGCTAGACAACTCATTGAACAGTCTCATTAAAGGGGTGAGCCGCTCTGTAAGCAAGGAAAACTTACTGGAACTCATGATAAACTTCTACATCTCGACGTCAGATGCCTTCAACACTCCTTAATCTATGACCAGCGGATAGCTTAGGGAGTGATCTGCGTTCAAGGACGACCTAATGCAATCATCACAAGTCAAGCGTCTACAGTCAGCCACCTCAAATGCTCTAATCAATTGAGACGTACCAAGGCTCCCCCACGGAGCGTATACCTTGCCTGGACATTAAATCAACATACTCTAGAGAGGTTCGGAGGGTTTCTATAGGAGGGTCAAAGCCCCAGAGAAACATTGGTCAGTGCACGGAGATGAACGTTAAAATTCTATACGTGGTATCTTACACTCGGTAATAAGGTGCGATTTACAATGACTGCAGGGTGAGGAGTGCATTGGGAAGTAATCCAACCTAAATCGAGGAGACGAATATAATCTTAGGCGTCGTGGATAGTCGGCACGTCTCTTTTTCCGGGGCTGCGATAATTAGGATTTACATCTTCCTAGAGGTTAGTGCCTTACCTCCATTCCCCAAACCTAAATGATGCTAATGTATTAAACCAACGGAATCACTCTTAAGATAGAAGAGCAGACGGGCTGAGTAGCTCACCCGTATTATTTTGACAGAGAAGCATGTGTCTGAACGCAATGATGAGTTGAATTTTGAAATATTCGATCGTGCAGGAGAAAACAAGAGCCAGACGCTTACCTCACTTCAAATGGGCACAAGAAAGCTTTCCAGTTATACTTGCAGAGCTTCAGCTACTGGTGCAAGATGCTCCAACTCGTCAAGCACGAAGCTACGTTGAAAGCACCCACAATACATACGCACCATGAGCGACGCGATGAGACTACACGAGTTGTCATTGTTTGACGTGAGCATTTTTGGCACAAAGCAAGGAATCCATGAAGTTCGAAGGCTTACTCACTACAAGGTTCCAACAATATTATTTCCCAAGAATGTATCATGACTCCCCAAGGCGTCGTATCGATCCCTTACAAGTTGCAGTCTCCAAACGACCACGATATTTTGTCACTGAAAGTCAATGATAACACAAATTTACTGCAGAGCCTCTTGATGATGTAGGTTAACCACTGAACATCCAAGTCATTGGCGGTCATGGAGTATGAGCAGTTGACAACGTACCCTTCAAGATCTCAGCTGTCCCTACTCTTCCATCCAGTCGGCTCCTATAGCCACGAGCTAGCTTGTCGAACTGGTTAACGCCGAGTGCAAGGGCTATGTGTCAACCACCGGTTCTTTCCGTTGTTCACTTTACAACGGTTCCTCAACCCAAACACCACAACACACCCGCTACCCCGCCAATACCACCGCAATCCAACTGAGGTTTACTTTTCACAATTCTGATGCTCAAAATGTGTGACACCGACGGGCGACTTCCCGTCTCACCGGAACTCCGCACCACGCAGGTGCCCGAAGGAATAACCATGGAAGCATGATATTCTTCTCAACCAGATCGGTTGAAAGAGGCTGATAGCGTGTGTATAATGGCAACCTATTGAGGAGACAGGTAATCCCCGCTTCATGTATCTTCATCCTGAATGGGGATGAAATGCAAAGATCCACGGACGGGCTCACTCGTGGCGACGAAGGGGAATGATACTCTTTACGATGAGTGCGTGCCTCGGACCTCTTCTTCCCAAAGATGTGCAAGGCCGGTCTGCACTTGGAGGGAAGAATGGCGGTGCTTTTCAGGGTGAGTGCATCTTTTGGGGCGTTTTCTCGACAAGTTGCCAATCACTCACGACCACTATTATAAGTCGAAAGTCGATATTTTTTGAGAAGAACTTGCAGTTGCAGAAGGCGTGCTGACACGACGGCTTCTCGGAATATGCACATTCTGTAGCAAGTGATTATTCTGCTGGGAGGTTCCGTATGGCACGTCTCGCATGGTTTACCCTCTCACTAAGTATATCAGGAAAGGAATGCTGATTTATCGAAGTTAACCCTATCGGTATCGTGCCTTGTGCCGTGACTCTATTCTCTTCACAAAGAATCGGTTCACCGGTGACAAGCAAACCAATTCCCTCTATCTCTATCTCTTCACTCCTCGTCATCGAGAACCTCATGCTAGCTTTCTCCCTCTCAATGAGAAAGTGCTGCCTTCTGTTACCTCAATTTTACTTGAAGCCTGTAATTCGTGCCGTCAGTCGCTGCATCAAGATGATTGGCCCGCAAGCCTGGTACGAGTAATCGTACATACCTCTCTTAAATTTTATGATACGTCATTTGCTTGTTCTGTTTTTATTTATTTATTTGATGCATCTGACGTCCAGATGATTATCAATCAATAATTACGTAAAAATGTCTAGATAGACTAAAATACTAAGTACTTTCGAATGCTAAGTCACATGGGAGGGTGCGTGTTGTGCCAAGGGCCACCTCCAACATCCCACGCTGTGTGGCTTTGTCACAAGAAGCGGATGCCAACTCCTGTCGAAAATAAGGAGCGACATTGACATGCTGACACTTGGCAATATTCAATGACCAAAATTCAAACTGCGCAAGGTCACCATCTCAGGGTATCAAATAGGTATGCGAATCAGATGACATTGGTACTCTCGTTTCATAACTGTCATTGCAGCATGCATAGATTTGGTTTTTACATGTCATGCTTTGAGAAATTGTCTTTACTATAATACTAGTATGTTTAGTTATGTACAGAGTCCGATTGCCTCAAGCTCGCGGAATCCATATCAATAAATAAAGAACTGGGAACTTGAAATCATATCATTAACTTAAATGTCTCGATCTTGGTTAATACGTCTTTCCAGTAGAATCTTGAATGCTTTAATATTCTACTTGAAATTGACATTAGGTTCGGATAAGTTCCCCATGCTTAATTTTAATTGATTTAAGCACCATTCACCTGAACGCTGGGATAAGGTCCTGGAGCGGAGAAGCTGACGTGCGGGGGTTCGGCAGTAGTCGGGGTTTAGTTTGCTGTGGCCTCACGACGGTCGTAGTATCCATATTCAGAATATCACCTGATCCACGAAGCACAAGCGATTAACGCACGATATGATGGACATGCAGTGAGCAAAAGAATGTTCTTTAGCATTTTCAGTGGTTTGCTGCTGGATGTGCGTAGATTGCTTGTGAGCTTTCAGATAGTAAACCTCACATGGGCACCCATTTCTTTTTAGGAAAGGTTCATGTAAATCTTCGTTGGAGGTGGTAAAAGCGATTTATTAGTCGAACTTGACTGCGAAAGCCCGAGGTATGTTCCTGAATCGGTGGTAATCGGACCCTGCGGAGAGATTGATTGGGTTGAAAGTGATGAAGAAAAAGGGATTAGTGGTACGAAACGTCATCCGTTTTTGGTAGTTGGCGTTGACTCCCGTAGCAGCCTCTCACATGTTCCAGAACCTGCATTCGGATATCACGGTGATAAGCTGACATGGATGTTCAAATCGATACAAATCGCGTTAGGATTATATCCACATTTACGCAGGTGATCGTGACGGACCTTCTGTGGCCCTGGCTGGACCAGTACATGTCAGTCTTATGCTTGATTCTTGTCGTGCGGTTGACGTAGCCGTCATCAAAAGATAACAGGTTTTTAATAAACCAATATAGGTATGTTTAGGTTTCTATGGGCCCTATTGATACTGTTACTCGAACGAGCCAACTAGAAATTGCTCACTGCGCCATGTTTCCCATGCCTGGATATGCCGTAAACTTCACTTGATCTTTTTCACGAGGATGACGCCGATCGTGAAGCTATCCATCAAGGTCAGTTTTGCTTTTTCAATAAACCCGAAGGGTGATATAACTCTGTCAGTTAAATTCGCGAATCAAACCGCCACAATTGAACGTCTCAACGCCGGCGTAGACTGTTACCTGGTGTGGTCCTACTGCTGATCCATTCGATATACTGCACCAACATTCGTTGGGCTTGATGTCCCAATGTTATGTATCTCCATAGAATTGGTGACTCCACCCTTCTGCACGATGTCGACGCTTGTCGTAAAGGCTACCGATGAAGGTCACTTTTGCTTTTTCGATGTGCCTGAAGGTTGATATAATCTTGCCAGTTGCCTTCGAAAGCACACCGCCAATAAAAAAAATTCTCATCCCACCGCCGACAGAGACTGCTATTTGATGTGGTCTCAGTGTTGATCCATTCTATACACTGCACCAAGATCTGTTGAGGCTTGATGTCCTAATTTTTATAACGTCTCCGTGGCGCTGGCTCATCTTCAAATTTAGAGATCATCCCAACCAATTGTTGATGGTCAACACATCCTTACGCGGGAATATGCTGGCGGACACACCTCGTTTCCTGAGCCCAAGATTGCCCTCACTACAACTGCCCCTTATCGATACTGTCGGACTTGTTTCCGCGAGACATGCTGTTAAGCCCTTACAGCTATATTATGAAAGGAATGACTCACGACACAACTCAGATCATGGCCGTGTTTGTCAGTGCAACCCCTTCCTGGCGTGAGTCTTCAAAAGCAGGTCATCGAGTCCTGTCATTCGCCCAGTGACGCTGACGTTGCTGTTGGTGCCCCGTATCGATCCCAAACTATGGTCGGGTAGAGATGCTCAACCTGGTAATGATATCCGTCTTGCACCGCCCATGGGTTGCTGATACGTCAAATCAGTTTGGTTTACTGCCAACGTCGAAGTCGTAATGTCTTCTCGTCGAAGACACCCTGTAAAATGTGGCTGCGTGGTTGGCCAGGAGCAGTACAAGGTCGCAAAGATCGTGCAGCAAATCGTTATCGCAAGACCGAGGGTTGCCTCGATTGAAGGGCGCCATTTGTTAAGCACCCGCTTGACCCGGGAGCTTCCGCTGGAACGATTCCACATTTAACCTTTAGTCGTTCAAATCCATGTTTCATCCAAGACCGTCCACGCAGCGGCAACTCACACGGACGCCCAAACTGACCTTTGGCACCGACGACCATCTGCCAATTTAACTCATTCGTTCCTGGATTTTGTACTTTGCGAACATCTGCGTGCATGTTTTCTGGAGCTTCCAGTTCGCCCCCATCTGCACCTCCATCATGCTTCTTTCCCGTCCCAGGATCCCGGGGCGGATGAACTATGGTATGTTCAAATTCGCACATATCTTTGGTAGTCACACCGGGAGACGGTGTCAGGGTATTTCACACGATGATGCCACGGCTCAATTCCATACCCTTTTCTTTCAGCGTCTCATCGAGCGACAATCAGGTTCTTCAAGTGTCGAAACCATTCTGCATGGACGTTCCTGCGATAGTTGATATCCATTGGTGCGTCGGTATCTCTCTCTGACTGTCCCTTGACCTACCGATCCGGTGACATGGCGTTTCACTGCGCCCTGCATCCTGGGACGCCTTCCGTCACGGAAGTTTCATCCGGCGCGCTCAAGCACAGACTGCATGAATAAACGAATGCGATCAACGGACACCTCACTCACGAGCAGAACGTCTGCGCACGCCACTTACCACACATGCTTCCTTTGTAAGTGGGGCGACCTTATCTTCGTTACTCCGACATGTACCTAGAAGCTTCCAAATTCCATCTCAAACACTACGAGAGTAATGTGGCGTTTCATTTGGGGGTGTGTTCATTTATATTGACACCCTCTGATCCTCTAATTCGCGATGATGGGTAGCTGGTCGCGAGCTGAATGAACGAGTTTTTTTTTTCGTGGCAGTTGCAGTTAAAGTGATCCAACCACAGTTACCCACGTGTATTACGGCCTCCGTGCGCGCTAGGCGGCAGTTCTGCAGGGCCAATATCCGGCTGAATTGTCTCGATGCGGAATCAAGGGATAGGCCGCCGTCCTGCTAAGCTAACCTTTATGTCTCTCAAAACTAAATTGCACTGGACAATGGCTAAAGTCTGAGACGTTGGAGCATAAGGAACAACGACGAACAGATGTCAAGTATTAGTATGGTAAGCTAAACTTCACTCCTCACTCCTACGAATTTCACCACACGGCTCGTGTTACTTCAAAATCACGCATCCCGAACAGACTTTCGAATCCCCCATCGCCCGCACGCATCCCCATCCCGGTCTCAGTGCCTCGCGTATGTCCAACTGTCTTGGCCAGGACAGCGGAGTGCACACCATCGAGCGCGTCTGTCCATTTGGAGAGCGCGGTATAACGGCGCTTCTCCAGGCTTTGTCTACATTGAAGCAAAGAATTCGCATCTCAGAGGTGGTGTATAAACAGAAAGAGCACCAACGTACTGTTGATCGAGTTCTAGACGCATGGCAACCTGATCGATCTTGCCTTCGACCTTCCCCTCTAATATCAGTCCAATGAGGAGGTCCTCCACCTCCGCCACCTCGACGTTCAATTGCTATAATGGAAGTAAACTTTATACTTTCCTGTGGAATTATGCTCAGGCGACAAACCTTTGCTAAGAAAGAAAGTTCAAGTCTTGTATACGGTTTAATGAGGTCGATGAGGTACTGTGTGCGCAGACTACGTAGTAGCTCGCCGATGTAAGAACGGATAAAAGCGTCATCCATGATTGTAGAATGGTTCTCTGTGGCAGAATTCAATGGAGTCCATTTAATTAAATGAAATATCGTACCTCTGATAATTTTCTCCGCCTCGTGAACCTCGCGCCGTTGATAAGCGCCTACAAGGTCTGTCATCGCCGTAATCTGGGGATCACTTTTGTACCTGAAGGACACAAGTTTAAAATGAGTACAGTGAGTAGGAAACATATAACATACGGCTTAGTCTCTTGACTGTCAAAAGGATTCACCTCGCTGCCTGTTAGCATGTTTGCGAGTACTAGATATTTAAGCACTTGAATGCGCTGGGGCGAGCCGGCCTCGTCGTAATTCCGGAACGACTCGAAGAAATCCTCACTTGCTCGATTCCATTGTTCTAAACACGTTAAGGTTGCTCAAGATGTCTTGTCCTAGCAGAACTCACTTTCACCCATCCACATCTTGCCGCCGCATTCTTTAATGACACCCATGATGCGCGGGTGCGGGATGGCTGAACGAACCTCATTGGTGGCGTTGTATATTTCCTGCGAAACAAGTTACGGCGCAGATAATAGGATGCAAAAGAGGGGCAAGCCTTGAGCTTCTTAAAATTCCGTGTCTCGTTATACATCTGGATTTCGAGAGCGTATATTTCAAGAAGTTGCGTGCCCTGAGACTGATCCTGCTCGCCGTCATGACCTTGAGTTGTGGAGTTGTGTAAGTCCCGAAGAAGCTAATTATGATATGAGAGACCAAGGTGTAACCGATTTGCGAAAGTTTTCTAGATACCTTTGTGAGGCGGCCGTATTCTTGTCTGTCTAACCATAGTTTAGCAAGCTTTAGATTTGTTTTGATGGACAACCTCTGGTAGGACAATTAGACTTGATGGGCGCTAATTTCCACCGAGTTACCTCGTTTTTCGCTTCCTCTAAGGCCCCTCTCGTTGCCTCATAAAATTTCTCCAACACTTCCACTTTCACCGCACCTCCCTTTCCACCCCCCACATAATCCAATATGCCATTTATAGACTTCTCGGAATAATTGCGGGTAACGGCCGACTTTGTATACGTCAGAAGTGTAGTATATGTTCCCAATGCCTCGCTAGGACGATGAAGCATCAAAAAGAGTAACTTTGTCGACTGTTTGAGCGCTTTGAAGCCCCTGGAAGAAAGAGTGAATCTTGATATCAATAGTCGAGTCAATGAATAACGCGTACCAATCACCCTTTTCTGTTTCGGCGTCTACTATTGACCGGAAAGCTTTCAGAGCACCCTCTGGATTATCCTCCTTCATCGCTGTAATGGCGTGAGCCCAATAGCTTGCATGGTTCCGTGCGAAAGAACTCACATTTAGCAGTATAGTACTGATTCTCCACGTCCGCACTTTCAGATTCATTTGCCTCTTCCCCGTCATCGGAGTAATCGAAATCGTAGTCCTACATATGTTCAGTTTGGGGCTGCTCTTTACAGCTATCTCTTCACCTCATCCTCCTGCATGTACTCTGCATCGTCGTCGTCCATGGTTGCTGCGTACGTGTTGGATGTGGGTCAGTAGATTTGACTCAGCTGCTCGTCGCGTCAGTGGCAGTTTAACGGCCACCAGAAACTCGGCCACCTCCGCTTAACACCGACGAACAATGTTCAAAGACAGATTGCCTTCTCAGTAATCACCTCGGGAACAAGGCTATTAATTTGTAACGTATGCTCCGTGCTATGTTTCAGAAAATATCATGGTGTACTTATTTATTGTAACAACTTGAAGAAGGAGACCTCGCTTAGAGAGTGGTTAGACGTGCACAAAAGACTCGGAATTGAGGAATAAAAATCTACGCAATTAATTCGAATAAAAACAGTAATAATGGTATTTGACTTCAGTCCGAACATCTTCTACAACTCATCTGATGACTTAATTTCACTAACGTTCAACCAAATTTGCGACTCGCGGAACACCACTTTGAGTGACCATTCATTGATGCAGCTTGGCATAACTGGCAACAGCTCCCTGGTCGAAGTCACGTCCATAAATGCCTTATAAAACCCCGATGTGCGTTCTTTGGAACATTACACAGTTTTCCGTTCAACGGAATGTACGGGTTTAACCCAACACGTGTCTAGTATTGCGTCCTGTTAAATTATGCTGGTAGCCCACTGTGAAATGTTGAACATGTTTGTCTCAATCATCGTCCAGTATTAATGACAGAAGACCTGGAGTATAGCAGGCCCTTTCAAGTTTATTGCCACTTGAAGGGTTTATGAACTAGTAGGATCTGATAGGATATTCAGAAGACCACAAGAATCGAAACAGGCTTGGAAAATCAGTTACTGTATATTGTCCCGAATTTGCAACCGAAAACACACGCTGAGCTGCAATTCACTGCACTGCAGCTTCCAGTCCGAAGGGCATACTTTCACGAGAAATCGTGTGCTTTATGCTGAGTAAGGATAATTTTAGGAGATTTTTTAGGGAGAATTATTGCTATACATATGTAAAGGTTCTCCAAAACAAAACAAAAAACAAATTTGAAAGATTGAATAAGGGCTAAGATGCGCCCATGGAAACAGCCATGGGCCCACAAGGTCAAAGTCCACAATGCCATCTACGCGTTCTCGAGCAAAATCCAAGCCTGATGGCGCTGCACCAATAGGCCAGCCAAATGTCTCAGAAGATGTTGTATCCATAAATGATGCGGCTGATATAGGTGCACCACCGAAGAAGAGAAGCAGAACAAAGGAGCCAGAGCGGATCGACACGCATAACACCATTGAGGGCACAGTGCAGGAGGGAACAGAGACACACAGGGATGAGGGCGAGTCAGGTGATGAGGAACAAGTTATTGAGAGTAAAGATCCATCGCGAGCAGCAGATCTCTATTTAGACACGGTGAGTACCCTGGCTGCATATGAAACCTTTATATTCATATCCATGTGCAGGTCAATCGAGCAGCCTTAGATTTTGATTTCGAAAAAGTCTGTTCTGTTTGCGTGTCAAACATTAACATATACGGCTGTCTTGTGTGCGGAAAGTACTTCCAAGGCCGAGGACCATCATCCTTTGCATATGCTCATAGTATTCACGAGGACCACCATGTTTTCATTAACCTGGAGTCGACAAAGGTGCGCACACCTTTCGTGTTTGTTTTAAGTTTCCTGTTCGTGACCAGGACAACCAATCAAGGTCTATGTCCTCCCGGACAACTATCTTGTTTCGGACCCCTCCCTCTCCGACATCATCGCTGTCTTGTCCCCCAAATTTTCTCCCTCCAATCTCAAAGCTCTTGATAAACCAGAACATCTCGCAAGGCCATCCTTTGATCTTGCGAATAACTCATATATCCCTGGTTTCATCGGCCTCAATAATATCAAACGTCACGACCACATCAATGTCATTATCCATATGCTTCTTCATGTACCACCCTTACGCGATTTTCTCCTGTTGTACCCCGACTCTCATACCAAGCCTCCCCAAAAATCTGTAAAGTCTACAGCTGCAAAAGACGCCCCAAAACATCCAGAGCTCCTTTCACGTATGTCGCTACTTACCCGGAAGTTGTGGTCATCGCGACTGTTCAAGTCGCAAGTATCGCCACATGAGTTTTTACAAGAAGTTAACCGTGCCTCAAGATCGAAATGGCGTTTGGAAGAACAAGGCGATCCAGCTGAATTTTTGGGTTGGCTATTAAATCGAATGCATGCCGACTTAGGCGGGACTAGGAAGAAAGGCAGTAGTGAGTCTGATTTGCGTAGCTATCATCGCCATTTGCCGATGGTCGGTTTACAGGCGCTATTTATACGTCTTTTCAAGGCGAGCTCCGTGTTGAGACCCAACAAGTTTTTGTGAGGCCTGACGAAGGAAGCAATCAAAAGCCTCAGTTCGATATTGATCGAGGTATGTCCATGTCGTGTTTACATGCTACTACCGCAGTTTCCGATTTTGCATTGGCGGATACAGATATCAAAACTACTAAATCGCCCTTCCTTTTCCTTGCCCTTGATCTCCCTCCACCTCCCCTATTCCAAGATTCGGTAGAAAAAAATATCATCCCCCAAGTTAGTATTGCATCTGTACTGAGCAAGTTCGATGGCAAGACCACACAGGTATTGGAGGTGCCTAATGTCCGATATTCGCTCGTTGACCACTATTATAGGAATCGATGGGCCAGCTGAAGCGGTATAAGCTCCAGCGACTTCCGCCTTACATCATTCTACATTACAAGCGATTCACAAAGAACAATTTTGTTGAGGAGAAAAACCCTACAATCATTAATTTCCCTTTACGTGGGGTTGATTTCCGGGAGTGTAAATCAAGACATATTTTCCCCACGAATGAATCTAATTTATGTTTGTGATTTTAGACCTCGACGCTCCACCGGATCATCCGTCCACGGTGTATGATCTCTTGGCCAATGTGACACATGAATCCGTCGCTGGGACGACGCGTGACAAGGCAAACACAGTCTGGAAAATACATCTACGCGCAGGAGGTGGCGGCGGGGATGGCGAACGATGGTTCGAGATTCAGGACTTGATAGTACAAGAGGTCCGAAAAGAAATGATTTTCCTGGGGGAAAGTGTCTTGCAGGTTAGCAATAGCCCACCTCCTCTAACACTGACGAACGTCCCATCTTGAATAGGTTTGGCAGTGTCGAGATGCACCCAAGAATGTAGTAGGTTAAAATAAGATGAGCACTGGTCCCGAGTCTCTATCTATAGTTGAGAAGCCAGCCAAGATATTGCCGATGCTTTAGGGCGATTCGGATTGTTTCAGCGGCACCTTGAATGTGTATTGGATATGATTACCCTGGTTTTTATATGGTGCGATAGATGTAATTGAGGGAATAAGCAGTATATTCGTCACATCCCGCACTGTAAGTTAATCAAAGCCTATGTCGCGTGCGTGATGGGGAGAGATTGCTGAGAAAGTTGGAAGAACTGTGATGTGACGCCGCGAAGAACTGAAAGCCGTGGTCCGGAACCGAAGACACGCAGCTTAGTATGTATCGGATTGTTACCAAAATCGAATGGAGAATCATTTGACCGTCCCGCCAATGCGCTCACTTGATTGCTGGCCGGTATATTTGAGATAGGCGGCAGTGTTTGTGAGCACAGAGTATAAGACATAAACATAAAGGGAAAGGGCAACAATTTGACCGGAGAGTCAAGATCTTTAGTGTCATTTAAGGTCTAGAATGTGATTATTTGTCTGAGATGCTGATGGATTGGCTACATCGGGTGATGTTGCGGAAGGATTTCCCCGCATGTCCCTCTTCACTTCTTCTTCTCTGCGGCTGTATCATGGAAAAGAATTAGAATATCGGGGAGAAGAACCTGAAGCACTGTCATATTACCGAGTTTGTGCCTGCTCTTCGAGAAATGGTTTAAAGATATACACGCCCGACGCAACCCCTACGAGCAGAACATGAATCGTATGATGAGGCTTGAGGACGCAAATAAGTATTCCTACCAGTTACACACGCGAGGAGCATAGGTAGGTGTCTTTGTGAGCGAAACATGAGGATGCGTTCCTCAAGGCAATGAATGTCAATGGCGCACTCGGCTCTCTGCGGAGCTCCAAATCAAATCCTGCGCAGGTCTTGAGAACAAAACCAGAGCATGAGTTTCGGCGAAACAAGGCACTTAGGTGACAGACCAAAATCAATTGTACAAGTACGGCCCCTAACAAACACGGCTTGTATATCAAGAAAAAAATCAGCATGAACCTCTTTTAGTGCCTGTCTTTAATCTTTGAATCCACTATGCGTGTGGGTAAGGTTCTTCAGGGCGTTGTCTGTCCAATGTTCTCTAGAGCTTCCTTTACAGTATTATCTTTTGCTATCCATTTTTGTTGGTCCCTCCCGGCACCTATGGTCTCACCGTCAAAGCAAGGCGCACTTACCTGTACGTTACGGTCCATACGTGATTGTGAGCAGCCTGAGAACCCTCTGCAAATTCCTCCATTGTAAGCGCATTCAGCTTCTGTTGAGCTTGAAGATCTAGTGTAATTGTCGAAGGGGGTGCGAATGCGTGAAGGATAAACAATTCCTACTAGCTATATACGCTATGAGAATAGGTAGGTATCTTTTTGAGCGAAATATGAATGTGTTCTTTAAAGCAATGTCACGTATTATTGTCAGTGGCGTACTCGGCTCGCCGCACAGCCCCAGATCAAATGTTGTATACTTAGCGCAGCCTGAGGTCCTGAGAACAAAACCAGAACACGAGTTTCGGCGAAACAAGGCATTTATATAACAGACTGAAATCAATTGTACAAGTGCGGCCCCTAACAAACACGGCTTGTATACCAAGAAAAAATCAGCATGAACCCTTTTCAGCTCCTGTCTTTGCTCTCTGAATCCACGATGCGTGTGAAGTTCTTCAGGACGTTGTCTGTCCAAGGTTCTCTAGAGCTACTTTGGCAGCGTTATCTTTTGCTATCCATTTTTGTGGGCCACTCCCTGTACCTATAGCCTCACCGTCGACTGTAGCAAAGTAAAGCGAGGTGCACTGGTAAAAAAAGGCGCACTTACGCCTGTACGTTACGGTCCACACGAGATTGTGAGCAGGACCCTCTGCAGATTCCTCCATTGTAAGAGCATTCAACTTCTGTTGCGCTTGAAGATCTAGTGTGGCGTAAATTGTCGATGGGGGTGCGAATGCGTGAAGGATAACAAACAATTATTGAGAGCGATCGCTGGAATTAAGCAGGGGGTGAGTGACGATTTCGTCTCAAGACGATATGCGGTACTCACAAGACGACATGATGAGTGGATGTTTTGTAGCTTAGCTTAGTGATATACACCGTTGATAGCTACGAAACGAGATGGGTGTGCCTCGAGTCGAGTTACTGCGAAAGTGAACGAGAGACATGGCCTTAAAACATTAGCAAAATGAGTCTCCGATTGCATTCGGCAAAGATACAGGGGACGAAAACTTGAACCAGATAGGTCGAAGAAGAGGAGATGCCTGACGCTTTGGGACCCTTGCAATGAATCGGGTCAGCGTCCGACACCCGTGCTTCGTTGACCACTCCTGTACCGTCAAAGCTATGGTCCGCCTATTAACGCTCGTCCGCGGAGGTGACGTAGCAACAGGCCAGATCTCTGAAGAAGCCTCGAACTCCTGGGATTGTTTGCATGCCAGAACAAGGCCAAAAGATGATGGCAGCTAAACCCGTATTCAGTCCCTCAACCGGCATCATGCCGTCGAACGAAGAGAACTGAGTCTCACGAGAGAGCTTGCTGCGCCAGGGAATACAACCGGTGAACCCCGGGAGTCTGGGGTTAAGTTCCAACAAATGCGTACCATTAATATTGGTAAAACGTGCATAATTTGGGCAAAGGGGGTTATTGCCACGTGAGGCTCTTCTATAAAGCTTTCAATAGATCGGATACATCAGAAATTGACTTCGCACCTAGAATCGGGCTCACTGCGGCTGGGTTACGCGCGGTAACCGGCGTGGGACATCGGGCGTCGCTGGTTTGCTTCAACCTTCATCGCTGGATCGTCTTGTGAACTGTAACACTATATATCTCGTCATTTTACCTGTGGTGCTTAGGTTAAAGGAATGTCACTCTAAAGATGAGTCTTTGTTGGCTTTGTTGGCTGTATAGTCGTCCCTGATTCAGCGGGATAATTGCTAAACCTCACCTGATCGACGGTCATAATAGTTGGTGAACAACTATTTAACACTAAAAACGCAGAATAATTGCGTGTGGTTGGTAAATTTACCTAGAAAGCAGGGAAGACGTTGGGACCAGATGTGAAAATGAAACTGTAAGTGGAAGTGAGATCTTGAGCACCGCCGGCCGGTAGTGTCTTTCAGCCGTCCTACAGAAAATACTTGATTATTTCCAGCATCAAATCTGCCACTCTAACAATTAGAAATCAGGGGGAACAAGAATGTCCCATAATGTTAGACTGCTGATAGTCAATCCACAAGTCGGACCAAGGTGTGTAAGAAGGATTCTTCATTCATTCCTGGCTCGCATTCTATATTCTGATGTGCAAAATCATGGTTTTTCAAACTACTGGAATAGATTTTGACGACCCACCTCGGTTCTATAGGCACCATTTTAAATTGCCGGGGAGGGTTTGCTCACCCGTGAGGCCGGGCCGTAATAACGATAGGAACCATGTCAAGTCGTGAAGTACGCATTTCAATTAGCGAGCCATTTGGCTAAGTGACGTGGATGACTGCTGATTCGTTTGGCACGAAACAGAGAATGGCTTGTCATCGAACAACGGAGTCCTCCCGGCCAGCCTTGCAGACGCTTCTAGGTCCCATTCCTATGGTATGTTGACCTATACTCACAGAAGGCTATTCGCATATCAACCTCCGTACGAGGACCGCCTATCGAACAAGCATCAACGGATGAGGGTTATTGCCAGCGCTTTCAATAATATCCTGCCGAATAAGCGGACACTCCGAACGCCCGTCTGCCACTCCGAATGTCCGCGTACTCCGCTGTCTTGGTGGCCTATAGTTATTGTTCTGGCATTCCCGCCTTCTCACACCGGCACACCAATTTACTGAGGTTTTTTGTAGTTTTTCTCACCGATCAGGTGACTGATGACGTTCACATGCTCACCCTCTCGTGGTGTGTGTGTTTCCTTAAGCTCCAACACCTTTCTTCTTGTGGAAATCGTTTTGGCCCCAGAACAGCCAAGCGTTATTATTTCCAATCGAACATTAATTATGTTGAGTATATATATTATATCATCATTGTTATCTCAAACTGGACACTTTCGAAGTAACTCAAGCTAGTGATTAAATTTTTTCACTTGTTCAAAAAGAGGTGACAAGTGCTGGGGAAAAAAAAGTCTCTCTACCGAGACCTCTCACGCACCTTACAAATTACCGGCCGTTCTTTCCCGTTTAATGGTTTTTCAGTATCTGTACAGAACTGCTTCAAGTTGGTCGGGCATCAGATACGCATTCCAAAACAAGTTGCCTAAATGCTCATCGGAGAGACATTCCTTGTGCCACTCCCCGATGAGCGCGAGGGAGAACCCAAATCGTCATTGGTGTAAATGTTCCTATCCAGCTTTCCCTTCGGTAATGAAATGCAGGGCTGTTGCATCAAGTTTGTGGGTACGATTGACCGGCGTGCTTGTTGATTACCTGTCCCTTACTACCTCCTTACCGAATTACGTAGCTGTGGCACGTGGCCTACATTGAAAGAATCGACCAATTTCAAGTAGTATAAGTCCTCGATCCCAAAGCAACCAGTGCGCTCGAACGCAGTTGAGATGGTAATGTCTTTTTAGCGGAGTGAATCCATACACCAGCTTCAATTTTCCCCGACGGAAATATGGTCCGACAGGTGATAAACAAGGAATCCGTGATGATAAGTAAGGTCTGTGGTGGTAACCAGCCCTCTCGCAGTTTCCCCTTAATAGAATAAGGTGACTGTGTTATGCTAAATTCCTTGAAGGGTGAATGGATATTGCGTAAGAACGTTTATCAAAAAATAAACTGACCGGAGGCTTCCAGGGGCTCCCAGGGGTTGCAGCTGTCGAGTAACCGGGAATGTTACAATCTCCCCAAGAGGCCAATTCCACGCCACCATCTCAATTTGAACCAGCCATATTCGTCGCTCTTGCACAATCTCATCAGAAGCAGGGTTCCTATCGCGCTCCTATCGCGCGCTGCCGTAGAGTGTGCGCATTCCGGATACACATGGCGGACAAGGCTCACGCGTGAGATGTGCACGCGGTGATTCCTGTCAGATAGAACGTGTTTTCACTCTCGGAAGAATTATCGAACTGCCCCAAGTCAAGCGGAGCTAAACCAGGCGCCTTCCGGATCCAGGATATCTGGATCATCGGATGAAGGGAGGAAAAAACGCAATTTTCCGTCTATTATTGTTAGTTGGCGCAATGGATATTGAACCCTGGAGAAAACGGTAGAAAAAAGAAATATTATCAGTTACAATGCAACGGGTATAACCGAACTTGATTGGTTATTGACACATAACTCACAACCGATGTAACTCTCCGCCCCGTGTAAGTAGCGCCCGACAAACTTCTATCTCACCTTCAACGACGATGAAGGTACGCCTCATATCGTGCAGAGCTGCTGCTGGGATGTGTAGTCTGGGCGACCTGAAATTGTGTCTATACCTGGAAGTATAACAGGGAACGCACGGAAGTGCTGTGCATCACATCTACATGGGCGACAGTGAGTCACAATACCTCTGATACAGTCGCTGCCTTTGTTCATTGTATGTCGTTAGAGCCACCGTTCGGATTGGTAGGGTGTGAGGTGCCTAAACACTGGAAGATAATAGCATGTGAGTCAGAAGAATTTCCTGGCTCACCATGGTGAAATACAGTCATGAGACCGAACTACATCCAGATATCAGCGACTGGACGTCCGAAGAAATCAACGGTTGAAAAATACTGTCGAGGAACTCTATATGTCCATCAGTACGAGTGGAATAGCAGGAAGGACGTCGAGACAGAATGCAGAGCACTTACGTGTTGATTTTGGTGAGCGAACTCCAGTACTACTGTGTACAGTCACAGCGCCACAACAACTCGATGCGTGGTCTGGTCTGGTAATCTAGAAACTGTGCCCGAAACTTTAAACCACTTGACCTCATATAGATGACTGCAACGAAGCAGTACGCTTGGAAGGTGAATTATCTGCCTAACCATTGTTATCTTTTGAAGAAAGACGAAGAAATTTAGAGGCTTTCATACCAATTCCAACTCAGGGTCCCCGAAACGTCATAAACCAAAAGGGATTGATCGTTGGTGAGTCGAGACCCACCTGCCAACCCTATTCTTACCCCTCGCCGGATTCTTTCTTCTGAAGACACTTCCTTTGAAAAGTTCTTGCCGATGACTTCTTATTCATAGGTGCTTGTCGATCTACCCGAAAGAAGTGTCCTATTTTTTTGTGATGGATTGGTGTTTGCGCCCTTTCAAGCCGTATCTGCATTCCCATTACTATGTTGTCACGGAGGCACGGCCATGTCAATGTGTGTGGGGTATTCGCTGCAAACATTCGTGGATTAAAACTAATACTCTCGTAGATCACCTGTGCTTGTAGAACGTTGAGGCGCGACGTCATTTATTCAGACGCGTAATACTGGGCTACCCCTGATTCTGTGTCGCAGTGAGTCACCGATTGCGTTTTTTGAACACTGAGTTCATTCTACTCCCTGATTCGAGGGATGGAAAGGAATGGCATGCGATTTGACCTATTAAAAGCAAACGGGCATGAAGTCTCTTGCATTCTTAAGTATGATATGCAGATGACGACGCACGATTTTCAGAGACGCGGTGATACCTTTCTACAGGACGTAATACCTCCCCACCTTCATGATGGCTTTCGTTTTGGCTCGGGCGGCGTGAGGCGGCAACGGCCTTTTCACATTTCAAGGTCTTGTTCAACATCGACGTCCATTGGGACTGTGCGTAGTGGAACAAGGAACGAACCCCGACTTGTTTACCGCACTCCGACATAGAGGCGCCCCGGAAGGACACCAGTCTGTCCCTAAAAACTAGCCGTGCACGCGCGATGGCAGATGCCGTAGACAGTGGTTACGCGAAGACAAGGACCAGTGCTTCCCACACTATCAGCCCCGACAGATTTTTGCCTGTGCTGTCGTGCACAGGTCACCTCAAGCTCGTTATCTCTTTCATAGATCTACTTCAAGCCACGCTTGAGGGCTTTCTCGATGGTACCAAGCTGCTCAGCAGTTCTCTGGGGTTGCGTATTAATGACAACCCATCATTCGATTGTACTTGCGAGTACAGATGGTGCACTCTTATGTCACCCGCCACTTGCTTGGTCTACTTCTTGTACGTACTTGGGCATGAACGCGACTGTGCTGTTATCCGATTGGTGAATGTGAACCTTCCTCCGGCATCCTACGAAACAATTGAACTTGTCTGGCAATTAGAAACAATTCATTTCGTATGCTACGAGCAGAAAGGTACGCGGTCAAAAGAAAATATCGCACATTTGAAGTTGAATCACGAAGTACGAGCAACAAATGGTAAACAAGACAACATAAAAAGACCACCCAGAGCACCAGAGAGATAGGTATCTGGATACTGGTACTAAATGACCCGTTTCACTACTAGTACGCGGTTCGTACACCATATTAGAAGCCGCAGCCATTAACAAAAGGGGTTCTCAGTGCTCACAAATTGGTTTACTTCTGCTAGCAGGGCTTGCAAGGCCATTCTTGCAGCCGCATCGCGTGCTCCTTGCTTTGAAGAGGCACTGCCTGTGCCGTATTCTATCTCATCGACTATGGGCACGACCAAGTGTTAAATCAATGGGAAACGAAGCAAGGGAGCTGCTAATGAGCCGCAGAGCCAACCTACGAAAGTTGAGAACTGACTATACACGGTACAAGTCCAGGTCGCCTGGTGTCCAGGACCGGAGCGTTGATCGTCCCACGTCAACGACCGAACCCTTGCCTGGCGCTGGAGCTCATTGTGCAAGAGCATGGCGCCGTGCATCTGTTGATCTACGAAGCATACAACAAGGGTGGCGGCAAGGCCGTAGTGCACGAAAAGAGATATAGAACACAAGTAAGCGGAGTACAACCAGAAGAAAAGAATGAGCGCAACGAACTGTTTGAGGGCATTGTTTTGGAAGAGAGACTGTGTGAGGCGTTGAGATTAAAGCATGAGAGGCCTCCGTACTTTTTATATCCTCGTTGTGAGTTTGCATTCACGTGGTGGACTTTGCAAAGAATACTCTGTCCACACATTATCGATTGGCCCAGACATTATCGGAGGGTGTGAATTCGTTGTATTGAGAAAAGCCAGCGCTCACAAGCTTGCAGGATCCAGCGAAGTACAGCAACGATGAAGATGAATGGCGCTAATCTGTTGAAGAAGGCCTCCCGGAGTGCAGAAACTAGAGGAACGGTGCCTGGACACGGTTTAGTACCAACAAGTAACGTGTTACTTCATCCGACAGATTCCAGACCCGAATACCAATTTATATTACCATACGTTGGTATGGGCTCTGGATGTCGATCCAAAATCCACATTCGTCTAGAATTAGAGCCTGGAAGAGATTCCGAAAAAACCACTGTTCGTGGAGAAGTGACGGTTAGAATGACTGAGCGTCTAGTTTTTCAATTGACTTGAACAGACCTGTGAACCATCCGCGAAAACTAACCTCTTGTGTGAAGGTTCTTCATGACTCCTCTGGCGCTCGGCCTTCCTCTACCAATCAATACCGAAGTCCATTGACGCTGAACAAGATATCAAAGGGAGGGAAAGTTAGTTTCATGATGGTGTGGGTCGGTGGTGCACGCAAACATTGAGGGGTGTATCGATGCTACTTCCAGTTCTCCATAGCTGATTTTGATGATTATGATCGCATGGCGGGAAGTGGATCGACTCCGAGTCCTTAATCCGGCCCATGAGGAATCAAAGTCGTCGCATACGGGACTAATGGAATCCGACCGTTTGGATGCAATAAGCGCCTTTCACCATACTCCACTAAAAACATGCCTGTGAGCCAACTTCGACAAGGCCTCATCCCCGCACAACGCGCAAGAACGACACGCACCGCTGGCGTTTCGCGGGTACCGAAAGACCGGAGTAGTGGGATTTAGAAAAACTCGTTTCTTCTGAAGAACATCCAGTTGCAGCCTGAGATGCGGCAGATGCACTTGGGAAATCAATTCTGGTGGTTTCGTTATTAGACAAGAAAAATATCAGACATCCACGGGGGAAATATTTCTCAATAGGTGTTTATACCTTGTGTAACAGGAGAGCTTGTTGGAATGTGGCAGTCTTTTTTAACGCCTATGGCGTTAAGAGCCCTTGGGCGATACGCCCGTGGTATATGTGAATAAGCGCGCAAAGGTGTGCTTTCATACTTGCTATCCGCAGAAAATGTAACAACATAAGGAAACAAGGAAAAACGCAAGCAGTGAGCACGTACTAGATCCCCCGATTTGCATGCATGACAGCTCGAATCGTTATATATTCTCCCATTGCGTTAAATTTGTAATTTAGGGGTAATGGAAGAACTCGAAAGGCGTAGAAAGCTGACCAACAGCGTTAAACTTGTTCCATGTTGAGATAAGGCTCCTCCGGTCCGCGAGATCGATAACTTATGCAGGTTTCACATCATCCATACCTAGATGAAAGATAGTGGCGCTGCTGCGGTTGTGAAGAAATGTTGTTCTGCGCATTGATCAATCCGTTGATTGAAATAGATGCCGTTCATCGGCATGAGCCAGAAAAGCTGGTAGATCTATAGTCTTGCGCAAATGACATAGAACTGGCAGTTACCTCCGACAACATACTTCGTATGCAATGTGGTTTAATGCGGTGCCATGTTCTGAGAGGTATCGCTAACTGCCACAGGTAACACGTTCTGTAAGATGTTGGCCATCAACTTTGGAATCTGAAACTACTAGAAACACTGACTGATATCAAAGGGATAGTCGTCACTTTGAAAGGAGGCTATAGCATGTATTATGACGGGCGACTCACCGCCTGAGTTGTTGCCGTGGGGCCATCGCATGATGTCTACATCAGTCATTGGCGAAGACTGTCAAACTAGGGCAAGATTCCTTCTTTATTAACTATGCGGCTGAGTAACGGTCCCAATAGAAACACGTTGACTGGCGAAGGCGTTGATGTCTATCGTTGATCCCTGCACATGGCCGTATGAACAGATGGAAATGGTCAGGAACCAAACGCGACTTACGCCTCGTTGAAGCATTTTATAGGATCAACTGGTGTTTGTCCCTCAGATCTCCGTGATGATCCCACTGTGACGATGTGCTATACCAATTAAACGGCAGAAAGATACCTACCCGAGAAAAAACCGATGTGGGAAGGCTGTTGTCAGAGGCCTCGGGCCTCATGTTTGACTTCCATCCCAGTTTGGGGCTGAGATATAAGTGACCAGTGAGAACAAGACGTAACTTAACACTTCCTCCGGCGCTATCCGGTGTATCAACACCACTGCCAGCCCACGCCACCACTTTCCAACGAGCCCACTTGACAGATTGTAAAGTTAAGCTCGTACTCTTGACTCTTGCTAACGGGGTTAACCCTCTTATAAGCTACAGCTTCCATGGGACGCGGATATCATCTGCAATAGACACGCTGTACCGTACTACTTGTCAGGTTCGATGCATTGAAAAAAATTTACTCACAATGTTACCGATGAGCGGCTTCCCGGCCAAAATATTCCCCTAAGGAATGCAATAAAAGAAAACAAACAAGGCGGGCAAATCCGAATATCACATGGTTGAGGGAACGTAGTACCCGATTTGAAGTTGCGTCTTTGTCCTCCACTCTGTGCCATCTTTATTTGCCCTCAGCTATCGCCATAATATCTTTAGGGATTATGGAGATGGATGAAGAGGTGTACGATGTAATCTGCTATCAATGTGCCCAATAGTGCGATGGTTGAACCGTTCCCGTCGGTTAATATGTTCAGCTTGCTAGTGTGAGTTTCGGTATCCTCAACACTGATTTCCCACCGTGAGTCGGTGATTGTTAATCGGTTGTTCTGAATCTCACCAAAGTGTCCCTAGCTTTTGCGCATGACAGCCAAGAAAACAAAATATATAGACCCCTAAGTTGATCCCCCCATGTGCAAGCTTTCTTAGGCGAGGGTCTACAGAGACTCGGATGCCGGCAGTAAAGAGACTTCAGACGTCATGGAACGGGGTCGCCGTATTGCAAAGTGTGCTGTGGTGTCCGAGCACACCATACTGTCAGTGATGTCCACATTCATAATCACACTGCAACAGAGTCTACCAATATGGACCTGTAGAATGAAGTGAGACTGTTCTTAAAGCTTCTACGTTGGTCCCGTCGCACTCACACATTCTTTGCGTTTGCCACCTCTCATGGCACTTCTGTTTCCATCCTTTCAAGCCATCCTTCTAATCCACAATCGTTCTCGTGCTTTCGTCATATATAACCATTTCAGTCGCAAACAATTTTTTTTCGCCAAGTCTTGTTCTCACGTGATCCAAGGATGCAGCCAAAGGAATAATAACTTCGGATCTGTAAACACTGCCGTGCTATGACATATCTGTGGTCGCAAGACCGCTGGTTATTGTCAAGTAGTCAATGAGGATCGTTGAGTTCAGCGACGATCAGTGCTGTTGGCTCTCAGTTAAGCCTATGGCTTTAACGAGTCTTCAAGATCCAGCGCTAGAAGAATTAGGCTATCAAGCAAGGTTGTGTGTATAGACCCCGACTCGGGCCAGCGCTTTTGTTCAAGTTTGCTGGCCGCTGATCACCTCCCAACAACCAGGGATCCTGGACTATGGATGATAATTACTGATACAAGGATAAGCGTGCACATACTTCTGTTTTCTCACTAATTGCAACTCTGTCCAGACTTCTTTCGAGTGCTCTCAGGCTCCCAGCGGGGTTGTCTAAAACAGGTTGTATTGTCCGATACCTTTTCTTAGATTTCACAATAATATTACCATCATGTACAGCGCTAGGGATGTAAACTATTAAGACAGTCTTCGTCACAATGCCAACAAACATACGATGTGCGAATCGTTGAAGACAGTGCTTTTCGAGTGATTTTACCGACGCGATGTTTAGTAGGAGTTATTCAAGCAGGATCATTAATCAACCACGCATATTCGCCGAAGTGGACGTTGCCAAGGGCCCTGGGAAGAATTATGGCACCTCTTCAGCACAAGATACACGGTAAATTGAAGATGGGACATGTCCAGGTTAGGTATTCTTCTTAGGATGGGCGTCATGGTCAAGAACAACTACTTACATAAACCCAAGCGCCAGGGACGGTCGGTTCAATGAAGGTGCGTGACATCACACCAGGAAGAGGCAGTAGACATCTTAGGGAGTACTCGAAGTCAATTTAAGCTGACTTTCGCTAGCTACAATTGCGACCCTGCAGGCTGAGGTGGAGCACTCCACTAAAACATCACTTCCTCGCCATTATCCCATGTTTGAGTCTGCACTGAAAATATTGAATCTTCACATTTCATTTTTCGTTTTCATTGCATGTAAGCAAGGAGGATGAGTAAGGAATGCATCATCCTTTGTTATAAGCTGGAGAAAAATACAAAAGAAGGTCTGAGAGGTTCTGCACTAGGCTGAAGAGCCCAGGAGGATACATGGCTCACAGGTGGATGCCAGCTGCCATCTCATGCTGACCTTGTGTACTGAGCTTCACATTTCACTACATCTTGCTCTGCTTCCTCCTGAGGTGGAGCATCAAAAAGTTGGGTTTTCAATTTAAGTTGACTTCAAATACTCCCTCTGATTTGAAAGTATGGTGATCATATCATCAATCAATGATCCCCACTTTGGACCTGAATCCCAGTGAAAAGCCCTCCAGAGTGGGGTGGAGCAGGTCATGAAATACCTGAGAAACTCAGAGGAAACAAAGGATTCCTACTAGTTCCTGCTATTTCCTGTGGCCTATGAGGTGTTCTGAGTATTTGGACTATCTCTGGTAAATAATCAGAATAGAGAGGAGATATCGAGATGAGATTGTAGCCAGGCATTGTATGTTGTGATACAGTTGCTACTGGCAAGGTGCAGCCACTCTTGGCTGAGCTCAGTTAGCCATGCAGCACTCCCAGATTGAATTTTAGGAAGGAAACATACCAAAATTCGAAAGACCAAAAAATCAGAGTATTACAAGATATTGAGGTAAATTTTTGAACTTTGTTAGACAGTGAACTATGCTAGTGTCAACTACTGTTACAGGCTGGATCTTGACTGGGTCGGTTTTCTCCTTGATCAGAGTTTTGGGTGTTGGGGTTTTAGGTGTTGGAATACTCGGTAGTCTGGAGATACTGGGAAACTTGGAGAACTGGAAGACTGACAGATCTACACAGGTGTTGGCTTCAACTTATGGGTTGCACCCTTTTGGATTTCTAGTGCCCTGGTATTTCAGATTTCTTGACTAGTCGGAATTATTGGAATACCAATTGTTGGGTCTGTATAGTTGTTAGGGAAAGATGGACAAGTCAAGACTCAACTGATGAGTGGAAGAATTTGGGATATTTGGAGTTCAGAGTAATCAGTGCAGGATTGGTTGGAGGGTAAGGATAAGTGAATGTTGAGTGAAATGCTTTATGAAAAAGCAAGTAATATCAAAGAGCAGAAATTGGAATATGATGTGTGATTGGAAATGTGTTTGGAATAGCATTATAATGATCAGTTGTATATAAGCATATACATTTGAACAATATACCTGATTATGACAAGGGGTATACTTAATATACAGGCTCAATTTGGGTTGAGTCTGAGTTGAGTCAAGTCGTGTTGTGTTGATATACAAGCTGAAGAAAAGCTTGAGTAGGAAAACATATTTAGAAGGAATATGTGGAATTCTGAAAACAGAAATGGAAAGATAAGAGTATGCAATATGAAATTCCAAAATCAGAGCAAATATGGAAATGAAGATAAAACATATGGGGATAAGATCAAAAATGGAGTGTGACTAAGAATGATCAAATGGGGGTATATTGGAATAAGCAGAAATGGCTTATCGGAAATGCAGAAACATTGGAATAATGGGAAACAGATCTGGGATCTAACAACTACAAGCATAGGGAATGTTAGAAATGAGTGTATGCATGTGAGATCACAAATACCATACCTCAGAGTTCACAGTATGAATGAAATGACTGAGGGACATTATTGTGACTCCACAGCTTATGGCCTCTAGTGTGTGGGTCCTTGTGTAGAATAGGTGAATTCCAACACTCCCCATCAGTGGGATAGTGACAGCTTTTCCTACTGTGTGCTCCCCCTGAGGCCAAGAATGTGTATGAACTTCCAGTGTAGGTGCTTTCCCAGTCCCTTTGTCAGAATGTCTGCAGGAATTTATGAGCCAGGCAGGTGTTTGAAGTGTACCTCACCATCCTCAACGTGTTCACAGGTATAATGATATTGGATGTTGATGTGCTTGGAACAGGCATGGAAGGAGGGGTCACTGGTGAGGGTAATAGCACCATTGTTATCACTGTAGATTAGAGAAGTTTTTTGTGGGTAGTTAATGGCAGTCAATAGACATCTAAGCCATATAGCTTCCTTGGTTGCATGACAACTGGCAATATATTTGGCTTTGCAACTTGAGGTAGAGACTGTAGCTTCGTGTTTGGAACTCCAGGAGACCGTGTCACTACCTAAGTTGAAGATGTAGCCTGAAGTGGACTGGCAGGAGTCAAGGCAGGTTGGATGATTGTGTCTGTATAGGAATGAAGGGTGATGGGGTTGTGACCACCAAGGACCAGAGCCATGTCCTTTGTACCCTTTAGATATTGGATAACACGCTGCACAGCTGTCCAATGCGCAGGACCAGGATTGCAGTTGTACTGTCTAAGGTTGTTGGTTGCAAAAGCAATGTCAAGTCTGGTCACTATGGCAGGCCACACAAGCAATCTGATGGCAGCACAGGAAGGGATCTTGGACATGGGGTCTTTCTCATTTTGTGTTTTGTGTTTTGGGTGACATTTTGTTCGAGAGTTTTATGTTGACATCCATAGGTGTAGCGACTGTGTATCTGTCTTTGAGTCCAAATTAATCCACCATGGTTTTGATGTATCTAGTTTGGGAAAGGGAGATGGTTCTGGCATGCCTGTCTCAGGAAATGGCCATACCTAAAAACCATTTCATTTCTCCCAAGTCCATGATATCAAAAACCTTTCTTAGTATGATAATGATTGAGTTTAGTTCAGGTGTGTTGCTGAAGGCCACCCCCATATCGTCAATGTGTATCGCTGTCGGTTTACTTTCGTAAATGAATCCAAAAGACAGTGGGTAGCAGTGTTGTCGTTGCACGGCTACTAACAGTGGTGTTTGGCTCAGTGGGCTTTGCTATCAGCAGCAACAAAGGTAGAACAAAGACGAAGATGTCAACATAGCAGTGACGATGATGATGATGTAATACGATGATGTAAGTGTAGATGAGATACAACAGCAAATGTCACGTGATTGACAAAGCTGGCCTTGACGTAGACGTAGAAGTAGTAGTAGACTTAGAAGACTTAGACTTGAGACTTAGATGAGTGAATCCAACTGAAAGAGGTGAATTGGGGTACACTAAGGTGAAACAGGCCTTATATACATGAGCAGAACAACAAATGATGCGAGTATGCCATACAATGATGTCGTCGACAGCAGACAGGAAAAATGACTAATGGTGAGAGGCAAAAAACCAAAACAGGAAGGTGGTTTGTAATGAAATGGAAAAATGAGTCAGGTGGTCGAAGAAATGAATGGAAATGTGGCAGTGAATTGGAATAGAAGCCAGGAATAGAATAGAAGTGAGTCACAGACAATAGACCATGTGGAACAATTGGAAATAGAAGTACAGCCAAGAAGTGAGTGAGTCATGTGGGGAAAATGAGTCATAGCCATCCAATAGGATTCCAGTTGCTTGTCAAATATCTCCGAGGATGAGTAAGTGAGTTACTTGACTTGATGACAACTCAGAAACATTTGAACCAATTACAACACTTGGATACGAATCTCCTCCAGAGAGAATGAAGACGAGTCTTGCTTGATGAAGTCCTTGGGCACATAACCATAGCAAATCTCTGTTCCTGGTCCAAACTCTTTGATATCCCAGTAGTTCCTGAGTACGATACGATGCCAACCATTTACTGGTTTGTAGTTTGGGTTGAAACCAATGACGTGGAAGGGAGCATGGAAGACAGGGTCGAATACCCATATGCAGTTGTGAACGTGATAAGGAGGATATGAGGGGAATATTCGGTAAGGGCCTTCAGGAGATTCGACGTATAGAGGATAGTACCGATGATATGCGACATGTGGAGGAGGACTGGATAAATGAGCATCAAGGGGAGAGAGTTGATTAGGAAGTTTGATGTGTGGTCCAATGTGTATGTCTGGCTTGGCGGTCATCTGGAACAAATCATGGGATGTTGTGGCAGTGATACAGGATGGCATATCGAAAATAGAATTGATGAATGCAGAATGACTGTGGAGATGATGCGTCTGGCAGCCTGGAGGTAGCACAGCAGATGATGGTCTGGCGAAAGCTGATGAAGATAGGTGCATGTGCAGTGAGCGTCTTTTGTAGTGTAGTAGGTGCTGTCGAGTATCATGCTTGTCAATGGCAGTGGTGATGGGGGTGGGGGGCATGGTTGTGAAGGTGGCGGTGACAAGCATGATACTCGACAGCACCTACTACTCCATAAAAGACGCTCACTGCACACATGCCTATCTTCATCAGCTTTTTCCAGACCATCATCTCCTGTGCTACCTCCAGTCTGCCAGATACATCATTGCCACATTCATTCTACATTCATCAATTCTATTTTCGATATGCCATCCAGTATCGCTGCCACAACATCCCATGATTTGTTCCAGATGATCACCAAGCCAGACATACACGTTGGACCACGGATTGAACTTCCTAATTGACTCTCTCCTCTTGATATTCATTTATCCAGTCCTCCTCCACATGTCGCATATCATCGGTACTATCCTCTATACGTCGAATCTCCTGAAGGCCCTTACCGAATATTCCCCTCATATCCTCGTTATCGCGTTCACGACTGCATATGGGTATTCAGCCCTGTCTTCCATGCTCCCTTCTATGTCATTGGTTTCGACCCAAACTACGAACCAGTAAATGGTTGGCATCATATCGTACTCAGGAACTACTGGGATATCAAAGAGTTTGGACCAGGAACAGAGATTTGCTATGGTTATGTGCCCAAGGACTTCATCAAGCAAGACTTGTCTTCGTTCTCTCTCTGGAGGAGATTCGTATCCAAGTGTCGTGATTGGTTCAAATGTTTCTGAGTTGTCATCAAGTCAAGTAACTCTCTTACTCATCCTCGGAGATATTTGACAATCAACTGGAATCCTATTGGATGGCTATGACTCATTTTCCTCACATGACTCACTCACTTCTTGGCTGTACTTCTATTTCCAATTGTTCCACATGATCTATTGTCTCTGACTCACTTCTGTTCTATTCCTGGTTTCTATTTCCAATCCACTGCCACATTTCCATTCATTTCTTCGACCACCTGACTCATTTCTCCATTCTATTACAAACCACCTTCCTGTTTTGGTTTTTTGCCTCTCACCATTAGTCATTTTTCCTGTCTGCTGTCGACAACATCATTGTATGGCACACTCGCATCATTTGTTGTTCTGCTCATGTATATAAGGCCTGTTTCACCTTAGTGTACCCCAATTCACCTCTTTCAGTTGGATTCACTCATCTAAGTCTCAAGTCTAAGTCTTCTAAGTCTACTACTACTTCTACATCTACGTCAAGGCCAGCTTTGTCAATCACGTGACATTTGCTGTTGTATCTCATCTACACTTACATCATCGTATTACATCATCTCATCGTCACTGCTATGTCGACATCTTCGTCTTTGTTCTACCTTTGTTGCTGCTGATAGCAAAGCCCACTGAGCCAAACACCACTGTTAGTAGCCGTGCAACGACAACACCGCTACCCACTGTCTTTTGGATTCGTTTCTGAAAGTAAACCGACATTTGTGGCTGCCCCAGAGAGGCCCAGTCCATCATCTATCATCTCAGCAATCCCTATTGCTATTTCGACTTGAATCCTTCCCTCAAGTCCTTCCAGAACTCAGTCCAGTCTAGCCCATTGATCGTTCATCACACACATTCCTCAGCCATGTTAGATCCCAGATCTGACTCGTGTTATTCCAACGTTTCACATATTCTGATAAGCCCTTTTCTGCTTATTCCCGACATGTCCCCATTTATTATTCTTAGTCATGATTCTATTTTGATATTATCCCCATACATCTTATCTTGATTTCCATATTCGCTCCGACTTCGGAACTCTGTATCATGCACCCTTATCTTCCGTTCCCGATTTCAGAATCCCGCATGTCTTAAATACATTTTCTCTTGATCAAGCTTCTTCAGCTTGTATATCTCTTGTATATCGTATCACCTTCTATCTCTCTTATATTGTATACCTTATACCCTTTTTCACATATCGCACATCCTTCATATCTCGTTACCTCAACTTGTTATTCCAATATAACTCATAACACCCTGATATATCCTGCCCATCCTATATCATTCAACCTTTATTACACTTCATTGCTCCAAACTTCTACCTGCAATAAGGCCTTCTAACCTTGTTCGGTATTCTGATTATTCTGATTATTCTGATTATTCTGATTATTCTGATTATTCCGACCCTACCTCATCCGACATTCCAAACCCTCCTTGACTATACTTGCTTTCCAGTAATGCTAACCCTTACTTGATATTGATTTATTGTTACCCCTATTCCATCCGCATTGACATTTCCATTTCCAAATACCTGAAGCCCCTGCTCATCTCCGATAAGTCTCAACGCATCATTGGCACTAACCTTCCAAATAGACCCAACCAATCAGAACCCCGATAATACTTTCTGGTCTTCAGTCTGAAATACCAGGGCACTAGAAATCCAAGAGGGTGCAACCCATAAGTTGAAGCCAATGCCCATGTAGATCAGTCTTTGGATCTCCGACTTCCGAGTCACCCAGTATTCTGCGCATTTCCAAATATTGTGATTACCGATCTCGGTCAAGGAGAGTTCCGACCAAATCCGACCCTGACGTGGAATCTGGCAAATCCTAACAGTCAACGTCGAATCCGGCATGTCCCTAACAGTATATACAAGCTGACACTCTTGATTTCTATAATGTCTTCCGACACCCGAATTCAAACACTTGATTTTGACGACACCGACAGATCTACTGAGAATGTCTCAACCATCAAATGTTCATGAGTACCCCAGTTTTTTCAACAAGTGCCTCACAAATGAAGACTTCAAACCCAACCCAATCCCGAGTGGCATCGACAATGCGACTTCCAACCATCCTTGTGATGACTCACAATACACGGCAGCAATTTCCGACCAAACCCCAACTTTGCCAACACTGAAACGTTCTGACATCCTCGGACAAGACGGCAAGTTAGTACTACAGGAGAGACAATGACACATCGATCAAAAGTTATGCCTCTACTGTGGAAGACCTGGTCATAAGGTGAAAGAATGCCCGAGGTCATCATCCTTCGCTAGGAAAGCAAAATCCCAAACCACAACTGTCACGCTAAGTGATTCCGACATCAAGGTCCCTTTAGAGGACCTTGCGAATCCCCAAAACTGACAGCTCAAAGAGTCTTGAGCATGAATCCACGTTCATCTTATTTGTGCTTTACTGAGAACATCACAGACACTTTCTGAAAACACCCTTCGTACTTCCAACAATTCCGCCTAAACTCCGAAAATCACCCTTCCGAACAGTTTTGACTGATCATTACGTTTAAACACCATCCCTTCGGATTCCCACTTTCTGCTGGTCTCCATCTTTCTGTCACCAACATATTATGTCAAACACCCAGTAGGCAATTCACGCCAATCACGTCCTCCCATTGAGCGAAAAATCTGGTCGCTATTACATTGCGTATAATGACACTTGTTTCTAATTGTTCCGATGTGCTGGGAATGCCACTAACCCACCCACTACAATCCATTGATTGACAGGGTATTGGGTAGTACCTAGTTCCGCACTCCTCAACAAGAAGATTCAATTCTATGACATGTCTTCAGGAAACCTGCAATCTGCGTTTTTCCGAATCTCTGAAAATCCGACTTCGCTGTGACATCCTCCGACCCGCTATAACATCCAACGTCAATGCTTGATGAAACCTCAACTTGCAATGACGATGTGGAAACCTCGGCGCATTTCCAATAGGAAAATCCGTTACATTGATTCTTCCAATTCCCGACAAGCAATCATCAATATTCCGCTACGTACTCCGACAAGATCACATCTATTGGAGGGAGAGAATCTCACTTGGGAAATCATTTTCCTTACATCTAGTTATGCCAGAACCACCTGGAGAACATGTTAACGAGACTCTAGCTATAGGATTTCATCCGATACATTCCGCACAGTATGTCTGTACTTCCTCGAGAACACCCCAGGACGATCTCCAAGACCGAATGCCAAATCTTCCTCAAAGACATCCTTCCACGTCCAAGATTTAGTTTTCCGACCTCCGACTTCCAGACTTCCAAATCCGACTATTCAAGATACAATGCAGTTACTCTGACTCTAAGCCTAGTCATCAATACTGAATTCTGCGTTATGGGACAATAACTGACAAACCACCTTTGGAATCAATAATGATCCCCCTCGAAAGATGCTGTTAAACCCCTCGCATCCATGAATGCACCGCCTGTACATCCTCTGACTCACGTTTCCGATATGATTCTGACCCTTCAACCATTAGGACAATATTCCAGGCCGAATATCAAGCACCTTACCAATGTTTCTGAAACAAACCCACAACCCCACCAAAACATCCCAATTCCTATTTTTTCCTACACCCTTTTCTTCCCTACACGTCTTCTTTCCCTGTTTCCCTTGCAAACACTTCTCCAAATATCCCGAATTTCCAATTCACTCCTCTTGTCCCCTTTCAAGTCCTAACTTCTGATATTCTCCGAATTCTCAGGTAATCCATGATTACAATGATTTCAACTAGACAACATCAAGACCACTATCAAGAAATTTCCAAGAAGACACCGTTCATCTCCTAGAAAAGCCAATACATTCCTGATGAATCCTTCGGTCCTCTGACACTCAACTCCTTTACCTACCTTCCGACACTTGAGGTAGACAATGGGACGTCTACCTTAAAGGGGGAGTAGCCACTATGTTGACAACTTATCTATTCCAATCCCCCATTCCGACTCCGATCTTTTTCCAACAATTTCCAATGCAATGCTTCAATTCCTCACTCCTACTAAGCTTCTATTTACATCCTGCAATTCCGGAACTCCTTCGACATCTATGACAGTTCACATCCCGATATTCCAACCCTCTCAAACTCCTTCATGATTCTTACAAGTCCAATCCCGATCCTGAGTCAATCCTGACATTCGTCCAATTCCAACTTACCCCGATTTTCCAACACCCTTGAACTACAAATATCCTTGATTCCCTGTTTCTCATCTTTCTGAGTTTTCTGTTTTTTTCCGATCATTTCCGATTTTCCGAGCCTTCCGTTTTTCTGATCATTTCATTTTTTCCGATCTTAAAACAACAAGAAACAACTTCATTGTCTAAAACACACTACATTACTTCACCAAAAACTCTTCCGATTTAATTTCTGTTACTTTTCCCCTTCCTCTTCAACTTGTTTTTCCAAATCCGCACCTCCCGGATTCACCGCCTCCTGGCCAATTTCCACCTCCAGTTTCTGGCCGACTTCCGCCTCTGGTTCCTCGGCAATTTCTGCCTCCTCTGGAACCTCCTTTTCAGGTATCTCTGGGATGACATCGACGTCCATCACGACGTCATCTGCTTCCCTTGCCTTTCCTTTTCCCTTATCCGCTGCCTTCTCCGCTTCCGGTTGCGGCCCGACATTTGCCCCCTCATTCTCCGACCCAGCTTCCGACCCCACACTCACATCGCTCCTTTGCACCAAGAATGGTAAACAGCCAGACTGTCTTAATCCCTACACGAGAGGTTAGTATAGAAGTTTGAGGTGATTGTATCCACTTATTGACAGACCTCGCAGAATTATGAAGTCAATCTTTGATCACACCTCTACTCAGCAAGTGAACCCAAGTCTCGCTAGGTTGCCGTGCCAACATGCTGCATTACTCACACAAGTGCGGTTTGCTATCTGTTCACTGAGAGTGTCTTCGAAGGCACAATTCTTCAACCATATATACATGACTGCATAGTTCGTGTACAAGAAGGTCCTCACATATATCATTTTCATATTTTCTTCAAGCACCATTGCCAGTTGCCGGTCAACCAAACACTGCTCAAGGGGAAAAATATTGCCTTCCACACAGACATTGTGGTAATGAGAGTCGGTGCCCAGAAACAGTTGGTGAACATGCGAAGTCGTGATAGCATTTTGTCTGATTGGTTGATTTGCCGGTTAGCCTTGCTATTCGAAACATTGAAGTTGTATTGAATGTTACACAGATTCACAAACTCGTGAGCAACATACGACGGGGTCCCTTGCCATGGTATATAGTGTACACCAAGTTGAATGAACACTGGAATCAGCAGGTCCATAATCATGTAAAGTAGTTATCCAGAATGTTCACACATAGTTCTTGTCACAAGTAGTTGGCCAAATGATTCGATACAAGTCCACAAAAGTGTACAAATTTACTTTGATTTTCTATGTCTTCCCGCTGCCATCTTCTCCTCCTTTCAGCAAGAGCAAACTGATGTATACTTTAGATGCATCTTGACGAGGTCCATGACTGGCCAGCAGCTGTGGTAATTAACGAGCTCAGGGAAGTCTTCAAGTGCCTGCATAAAAGTAGTTAGTGGCTAATACATGGTAGAATATAAGGATGAACATACAGCCACACGGACAATTCTGAGAAGATTCATGCTCTGATTAGCATAGCTCTTCATTGTGTCCAAATGATTCTCAACGAGGCAGTACACACACGTCTGGATACTAATTCTTCTCCCCTCACCTACTCACACTTTCTGGTACTCCCTCAGCACCCCATGGGCCTTGTAAGTGTTCCAAAGGGCATCTATTTTGTTTTGTTAATCTATGACAATCATTATGTAATTTATGAGCCTTCCATACTGATTCCTCTTCCAGAGAGAACTCTGGAGGTTTTCAGGCTCTTCAAGCTGTATCAAATAATGTAGTGAGTTATACATAGCCATAGGGTCATTTACTGCATAAATATGTATTTATATATTGCTATGAGGCCTCTGAACCTTTTTTTCCCAAGTGGAGAGCAAGAAATACAAAACTAATTTTGACAGGTAAGAATCGTAAGATGGTGTTGCTGACTTGTAACAACTTGTTTTCAGGACTGTCTCATGCCATCATACACTTACAGTAACACTATGGATGCCAGGTATGCTCGCATACTAGCCATGTACATGGCTATATGCTCCATAATTGAATATTCAATGAAATAATTTATAAATTATTATTACATGCCATTGAGTCTTAAATTCATTTTAGATACACCATAAATACTGCAAAATAATGTGGAATAAGTTTTGTTAGTGACCCCAAACCACCATTCATCTGTGTTGGCCAATGTGGCTGGTGATCCAGTGGAGGTCACACTGTGATTTCTACCTGGTGACTGACAACAAAACCTGTCAGAGTATGTCAATCACTTCAGACCACTAACAAAACTGATTCTATGCTATTTTAGAGTATTTATGGTGTATCTAAAATCGAATTTAAGACTCAATGGCATGTAATAATAATTTATAAGTTATTTGATTGAATATTCTATTGTGGAGCATGGAGCCATGTACATGGCTAGTATCCATGCACACACAGCACCATAAATACTCTAAAATAGCATAGAATCAGTTTTGTTAGTGGTCCGAAGTGACTGACATACTCTGACAGGTTTTGTTGTCAGTCACCAGGTAGAAATCACAGTGTGACCTTCACTGGATCACCAGCCACATTGGCCAACACAGATGAATGGTGGTTTGGGGTCACTAACAAAACTTATTCCACATTATTTTGCAGTATTTATGGTGTATCTAAAATGAATTTAAGACTCAATGGCATGTAATAATAATTTATAAATTATTTCATTGAATATTCAATTATGGAGCATATAGCCATGTACATGGCTAGTATGCGAGCATACCTGGCATCCATAGTGTTACTGTAAGTGTATGATGGCATGAGACAGTCCTGAAAACAAGTTGTTACAAGTCAGCAACACCATCTTACGATTCTTACCTGTCAAAATTAGTTTTGTATTTCTTGCTCTCCACTTGGGAAAAAAAGGTTCAGAGGCCTCATAGCAATATATAAATACATATTTATGCAGTAAATGACCCTATGGCTATGTATAACTCACTACATTATTTGATACAGCTTGAAGAGCCTGAAAACCTCCAGAGTTCTCTCTGGAAGAGGAATCAGTATGGAAGGCTCATAAATTACATAATGATTGTCATAGATTAACAAAACAAAATAGATGCCCTTTGGAACACTTACAAGGCCCATGGGGTGCTGAGGGAGTACCAGAAAGTGTGAGTAGGTGAGGGGAGAAGAATTAGTATCCAGACCAACACCCAGGCAAATTTATAGCATAAAACTCATGTAATAGAAGTAAAAATTGAGGGGAGAGTGTCAGACACAACCAAAACACAGGCTGGGAGTGGCAGGAGGCATAAATGCACCTTGCAGGTTTTGATATGCTTCCCCCTTGAACACAGAGCTCCAAGGACAATATAAAAAAACATAAATCAGCACTATTGATAGCTCCAGAGGTAGAATATTGCAACAAGTGGTCTGGAAAAGCAATGATGAGCTGCTGAGGAGCTGGGGGGTTATAGGAGCAGTCCAGCCAGAGGAGTGTAAAAATAAGTTTGCTGATTGCTGTACAATCATATTTATTGTCAATATCCATATAATAGATGGGTCAGAAGGATAATAAAGGCAAGGACTCACTGGTGAAGTGGTCTGGATGGATTACCATGAGCACCAGCTGTATGGATGTGATATTTCATAGAGTGAACAGAAAAGACTGCCAAGCTAAGTATATTGATGGGGCAACTATCTGTGCTCTTCTGAATTTTTTCCTATTTTTTCGAGAATATTTGAGGCTTATATTTTAGCTCACTGCTGTTGGCAGTGCTGGCAGGAGGTTGTATGCCATTCAGAATTTGTTTAAATAAGTCTATGCTATTGTATAAATTTTTATGAATTTTCTGGTATTTTATTTGCAATTTATTGGGCCAGAATGGCCCACGCATTGAGCTCACTGTTGGTGACAGTGCCAGCAGGTGGATGCGTGATGTGGGTGCCCATGGTGCCCATGATGGAGTCAGCCGAGTGTTGACTCCAGGGATGGGCTTTGGATGATGCATCATCCACCTGGGCGTCACATTGTAACTACATAGTATAGCAAGTAGGTACTGGTTTGCTGATTGAAATGCTGGTGCAGCCAAATTGTGCTAATAAGGCTAGTTGCTTGTGTACAAGGGGCCTGGTTCTATCGCTAGTTAGTTATATTAAGTGTGATGCCCAGGTGGAGAGGGCATACAGATGCCATACATGCCCTCACTGTTGCTAACAATGGCAAGTTACTAGCCAGTGGCGGTAAGTCCTTCTTCATCCCCACGATCGACTCACCAGGGTACCAACCATGGCAAGTTGGGAAGGGCTGTATGCTGATGGGAGTATGAAGGATCCGATGGCATACAACTTTGGGATATGATTACACTGGAGCAGCTCATGTTTCTACAGCCACAGCATGGAATGTGGGGTCCTGTGAGCTGCATAGCATGGGTATGCCGAAACCTTGATCAAGAATTGTTGTGCTATGGCACTGGCCTAGGATATCTGGTATATTACAGCCAAACTGCCAAGGACTTTGAGGAACTCTGGTGTAAATGTGTGGGCACTGGGTTCGAGGTTACATGTGTAACAAGTGATGCTTCTGGACGAATTGCAATTGGCACATGTGACAGAATCGTGCAGGTTTGGAGTATCGATGCTACAGAAGTACTCTGCCCAGTCTTTTCTGTGCAACTTGATACTACAGTGCCCAAGACACTAGGATTTGTTCACAACACAGCCAAGGATCCTTACATTTTTGGGCTTTACAACAGACAATGGTAAATGGCTGATTCCTCCCCGATTGATTGAAACTGAACGTTGTCAGGCATACACTGCGCGGGGATGATGGGAAGATTTTGTTCAGTTGAGATACAGGGAAAATGATGTGAGTGAATAGCCAAATGAAAGTCCACTTGTTTACGTGAGAGCAGCAGGCACACAGTGATTAGCATGAAAAGGAATCAATTCGTGGTAGATAATGCGACTGATGGCTTTGACCTCCATCAGTTGGACAATGGAGCACACATCTGTACCCTCCCAACTGGTACACCCACCAAAAAGGTTCCAAAACAAGTGGCATTCAGGGAAGACTGGGAAATCATAGTCGGCGGTAGCGACCATGGCCTTGTGTATCTGTTCGAGAGGGAGATGGGTAGACTGCTCAATGTGCTGCGTCATGTGGACAAAGGCCTCGTACAAACAATTATGGTAATGCAATTGATAACTTGTCTGGTCCTAGGCTTGATATCCACATGTTTAACATACCTATGAGCTCAAAGGACACAGTGTGATCCTCTGCACATCCTCAAGCAATTGCGGCAACGCCAATATTTCTTTGTGGATTCGAAAACACCCCTGGGTAAGAACCGCTGAATCGCAAAGCAGATGGACCCTCCTGACAATTGCAGAGGTGATAATGAAAGCAATGATGATCATTACAACTATTGCATTCCTCTATCAAAATACTGATGTAAGTAATTTCCTTTTTCAAAGGGGTTTAACAACTCACATTCTTTGCAAAGTTTGCATGGATAAGAACAAGAACCACCACCTGGAAGCTGCCAATTTCTGCAAACCCCACATCTTCATCAATTTGGTTGGATATAAAAGAGATCAACAGTCCCCGCAAGTCCACTACCGCCTAGGAAGCAGAGCATACATCCGTCTAGCAGAAACATCCCATCTTATGGATGGGCCAACAGTAAAAGGCATAGTTCATCTAAAGTTGTCTTAGAGACATTATGGGTCAACTCATTGAGGGGGGTATTTGAGGAGATGCTCAAGGATATGGTGAGGGAGGTGAGGATAAATGAGGAGGCTGATGGAAAATCAACTGGTGAGCGAGGGGTGGCTTTACTAGAATAATAAGTTGAGGATCAGAGGTTGCACCTGTAGAGTAATCAATCATTCATATCCCAGCAGTTGATACCACTGGAATGAAGCTAGAAGGAGGAGGGAAAGATCATCCCCGCAGTTGATACTGTGGGGACGATAGCATCAAGAAGAAAAGCACCAAGGATGGAGAGGGGTTAGACTCAGGGTGCAGAGAGAAAAATCATTCCTGCAGTTGACACCGCTGGAATGAAACTGGAAGAAAGAGGAGGATATTGTCCCCATAGTGGATTGTCAAGAGGAGAGCCACAAGGAGGAGGGGGGATGGAGAGGGTAGAATCAGGGTGGCAGAGAAAGAAGTTATTCCAGCAGTTGACACCTGCAGTGAACGATGGAGAAGAAAGAAGAAAGGCACCAAAGTGATGTGTCGCCTCTTCAAAGTCAACCGGCGGTTGCCGGGCTGACTTCATCACCTTATCTATTTTAGATAAGGCAACATGATCTATTTTAGATAAGGCAACATTATCTATTTTATGTTATCTTACATAGGTCAGGTGATGAAGTCAGCCCAGCAACCACCGGTTGACTTTGAAGAGGTGACAAGTCACTTCGGTGCCTTTCTTCTTTCTTCTCCATCGTTCACTGCAGGTGTCAACCTCAGGGAGCTTTTCTCTCCAGTTTGCTGCAGGTGTCAACCTCACTGAACCTTCCTCCATCTAGCTTGTCTCTCTCTCGCCGCGGGTGTCAACCTCACTGAGAGCACAAGACTTTACCTCTGATCGCCTGGTCCGTCAATATGACCTCATTAGCCCAGATGTAAGTCATTCATAAATACACAATGCGTTCTCCAGTGCTCACCTTTTTCTTTCTTCTCCTTTTATAGCCTTGTGAATGACGACTCACGCTGGTGATATACTTGCCTCGCAAACATTAATAACAGTTGTACGTACATATCCCCTTAGAATCATCTAGACAAAGATGCTAATTCGTTCCTTCCTTCTAGTTTTAAAAATTGGGGCATGTCTCAACATTATCTCTTCATTTCGGACAACCACTGGAGGCAAACAACAATTTTCTGAGTCAGAAAATCTTTCAGAAAATCCTCAGAATCTGCCATGTTTCCTGAAGATTTTATGGGGACAGAAAACTGCTAAAAAACCTATGGTTTTTAGAGTGTTTTATGTCCCCAGAAAAACTTCACGAAATTCTAGAAATGTGCCCCAGAAAATTGTACAAGAAATACTTGCCAAAACTAATGATTTTCTGAGTCCAAGAAACTTAGAGAATATTGTGGATTTCCACAGGTTTTTCTGCAACCAGGAAAGCTTGCAAAAATATTGCAGAAAACCATGGTTATTTAACAGTTTTCTGATCAAGGAAACTCAATAAATGAGTTTTTTGAATCAGGAAATTGTCAAGAATCAGAAAACTGTTAAATAACCATGATTTTCTGCAAGGGTTTCTTCAAGATTTTCTGAGAATTTTAGCAAGCTTTCCTGGTTGCAGAAAAACCTGTGGAAATCCACAATATTCTCTAAGTTTCTTGGACTCAGAAAATCATTAGTTTTGGCAAGTATTTCTTGTACAATTTTCTGGGGCACATTTCTAGAATTTCATGAAGTTTTTCTGTGGACAGAAAACTCTCTAAAAACCATAGGTTTTTTAGCAGTTTTCTGTCCCCAGAAAATCTTCAGGAAACATGACAGATTCTGAAGATTTTCTGACTCAGAAAATTGTTGTTTGCCTCCAGTGCTAGTCTTGTTAGACTAGTACATGAGTAATATATATATATATATGCATTACATTGTTAGTGAAACTCACCTCTTTTCTTAGTTGTAGTATACGGCTGAGAAAAGAGGCCTGCATGTCATGTGATTTTATGTATGGATCTGAATGTATGAGTGTGGGTCATAGAATTTTACCACACCCCCTCAATGGATAGAGGGTCTTCCACCATTATCCATTGTGTTATTGTAGACCCATCATCTGTACAAATTTCCAGTGTTTCGGACGTGGCAGTCCTTTCGTGAGTATATCTGCTGGCATGTTGGCAGTTTTAAGGTATTGGAAGCATACATCTCGAGCTTCCACATGTTCGCGAATGTAGTGGTATTTTATATCAATGTGCTTCGCACGTGAGTGTGATGATCCATCTTTCAACAGTGAAATAGCACCCATATTGTCGCAATCAATCTTGGTCAGTCCTTCCTGTGTATGTCCCAGGCAACTCAGCAGCATTCAAAGCCACACCACTTCCTTTGTTGCTCGATCTGCAGCAACATACTCAGCTTTGCATGACAAACTCGTGACCGAAAGTTGTTTTTTCAAATTCCATGATATCGCTCCGCTCCCTAGTGAGAATATATATCCCGAAACAGACCTTCAGTCATCAACATTTGAAGCCCAGTCTGTGTCCGTGTACCCTCACAGTACAATCGGGGATTTTCCTCCTAGCATAAGTTTTAGACCTTTTGTCGAGTTGAGATATCATATGACACGTAGTGCAGCTGTCCAATGTGGCTTCCCTGGGTTCTCAAGGAATTGGCTGAGTCTGTGCACAGCAAAAGCAATGTCAAGTTGCATCACAACAGATGTGTACATCAAGGATCTGACAGCGGATCAGTACGGTATTCCTTTCATGGTGTCCCTCTGTTTGTCTGTTATCGGGCTCATAGACTTTGAGAGGATTGTGTTAACATCCAGTGGTGTTGCAGCTGAGAATGTATCTTGCATTTCAAAACATCCAACAATTTCTTCAATGTATGCCATTTGCGACAGTTCGATTGTCCTATTTGTTCTGTTCCATTCTACATGGATTCCAAGGAGCCATTTAATGGGTCCCAAGTCTTGCATTTCAAAATGTCTTCGGAGACCATCTTTTGCATCCTTCATGGCCAATTTTGTGCTTGCCGTTATGAGCATGTCATCAACATGTATGCCTGTGATACATACACCATGATGCGATTTCCGTACGTACACACTGTGCTCAACTGAGACACACGTCCAACCTTCTTCTGTCATGCTCTTATGCAGTTTTATACTCCACTGTCGTCCGGCCTGTCTTAGTCCATATAAACTCTTCTCCAGCTTGCATACCCAGTCTTCTCTTCCAGGTTCCTCCATTCCCTCTGGCTGTTTCATGTAAATTTCTTCATCAAGGTTGCCGTGGAGAAAAGCAGTTTTGACATCTAACTGATCAATTTCCCAGTCGTTTGCAGCCTTGATATGGAGGATCATTCTTGCCAACTCTAATCTTGCCACAGATGCGAAGGTGTCTTGAAAATCAATCCCAGCTACTTGAGTGTATCCCTTCACGACGACTTGGACATTTCGGTGTGTCACTTCACCTTTTTCATTTTGTTTTCGCGTAAAATGAGGTTTTGAAGGGATTATCTTTCTGTCTCTTGGGACAGATGAGCACGACGAGCTCCCAAACATTGTGTGCTCTCAGCGACGTCATTTCATCCTGGTAGCCAGCCCTCCAGTCTGCGGCATCATCAGCCGCCAGTGCCTCACGCCAATTTTGTGGATCATTTTCGTATGTCGCCATCGCAACAGCATATCCATCTTCACCTCCAAGCAGTGGAATCCAACATTCTTCAGTTATGTTTGCATGTTCGTTGTCTTCTATGCTCTTCCCTTTTTTCATCCTCTGCCTGACCGCTGCATCCTTAGATTTCTGTACAGCTTGCTCCAATCGAGATGTCCAAACAAGTCCTTCGGCCTCGGCCTTACTGGCCGTCGGTTCACGGTGTCATTTCGATTGTCTGGGTTGGACCTGGTTTTGTTTGTCCTGGCTGATTTCAGGTGACACGATCTCCTCCGATTGTAGTATTTTGTTATCATCTTCATGCCCCAGTTCAGTTTCAGGTTCACGTCGGTCATCATTGTCCCGTTTATCACCCTCATTGATATGTTCGTCCTCTTCCTGGCAATCATCATCCGCTCTACAGGGCTCCCTCCCTTCATCCTGTGACTCAATGAAAACGACCTCTCTTGACACAACAATCCGTCCTGTTTGGGGTTCGTAGCATCGGTACACCTTTGAGTTTTGCGAGTATCCAATTAGCTTGCACTCTCTTGACCTGTCATAGATCTTCGGCGTGTTTCCAGGTTTCAGTATATACGCCTGGCATCCAATCTTGCACAGATTTCTCAAGTCTGGTTTCTTCCCGGTCCAGGCTTCAAAAGGTGTTTTACCTACCAAAGCAACCATGGGTGTTCTGTTCTTAAGATACACTGCCATCATCACCAGTTCACCCCACAGCTTGTGCGGGAAGTTCACATCCGATCTCATCCCTTGTGTGCAGCCAATAACAGTTCAGTGCATTCTCTTGGACATTCTGTTCTGTCCCAATGAATATGGAGCTGTGGTCTGGTGTTCGACTCCCTTCTCCCGCAGGTAAGACTCGAATTCATTCGATGTGTACTCACCTCCATTATCGGTCCAATAGCACTTGACTGTGTGTCCAGTCTGGTTTTCAACAAGAGCTTTCCAGTCTTTGAAACTTCTTACAGCATCACTCTTTTGCTGCAGAAGGTAAGCCCACATATAGCACAAGCAGTCGTCGATGAAGTTTAGCATGTATTTAGCCCCACCTGATGAAGTTACATCTTCTGGGCCAGTTATATATGAGTATACCGTATCCAGCAACCCCTTTGCCCTTTCGCCTTCACAAATCTTCGGGATGGATTTCTTCGTCTGTTTTCCGAGGACACAGTGTCAGCACACAGGAGGATGTTCCAATGGGGAGCTTGACATACCTATAGTGATGTCTTCTCTTTTCATACGTATTATGGCATCATAGCTAACGTGTCCAAGCCTCCTGTGCCAGTAAGGCTGTCCATAATTATGATTATAATTTAATTTAATCAGATTAAATTCAATTATAATGGTTATATTATGCTCAAACCATAATCATTCACAATACAGATAAATTTGATTACATTACATTATATTAAGATTAAATTAAAATATGGGGTGCATATTTAATCATAATCAATCTTGATTAAACTAGGCCAGAATGACATGTGCAGAAGCTGGTGAACAATTGCAACTTGCCTGGGTCAGACCAGCTGTTTTGCCCTGTGGTCAGTGGTGTTTTCCACACATTTTGCCATGTCTAGGAGTAGTTAGTATAAAATAAAATCTATGCTTTCACCTTAGACATTGATTCCACATCTGGATCTATAAGAAAATACATCCTCAGAGTAGCATATATGCGACTCTGAGGATAGTACAAGCCACCATGGCGGCTTGTGGGTTGTTATGTATAGGCCACCCATTAGAGGCACCTGTAGATACAATGTGGACAACTATATAGTTGTCCACATTTGATTAGATAAGGACACTTACCTGTAAACCACACACTGTGTATCCACGAATAAACATATTGGCTCAGTCTGCCTAGTGTGATTCAGTAAGAAACTTTACAGCATCTTCATCATTATGGCTGAAATCACCGTGGACCTCAAATTCCAGCATTCAATTCTCAAACAAGGCTTGGCTACACTTCAAACTCACATTTTGGATCTACTGCAGTCCCTCCTAGAAGGTGCCATGGAAGGTGCAATTGCATGCTATTTTGCTGATCTGAGATTCCATCCTGATGAAGGACCCCATCATTCAGTAGACCAGGCTTGGACCCACCCATACCTTCAAATCCAAGTTTCCAGATGCTGATAGAGACAACTGGTTGTCCAGGGCTAATACAGGGTGTACACATTCTCACACCACTTAAGATATAAATATTTAATCACGATTATGATTAATTAAGATTAAATTAAGATTAAATTACGACTATCTTACAATAGAATATGAGTACATTAAAATATGGTGTGGAAACCACCATAATGGTTATGATTGTAATAAAATATGCCCAAAAAAATAATTTAGTCTTAATTGGACAGCCCTATGTGCCAGGTTTCAATGGTAGGCACAGTTCTGGTGAGATGTGCATATTCTGTTTTGAACAGTGTTCCATTTAGGATGTACAGTCCAGTATCCTTTCGGCTCCTGTTAGTGATCACTGTGTTGTTTGGCCCAACAACCCGACATCTGTGTTTATTGAATACGACACTGTCTCCCTGATCGGTCAGTTGCCCAACCAACACAAGCCTTAGCGATGCTTGGGGGATGAATAGCGCATCATTCAGCGGAAGTGTTCCCATTTCACACCTGACCTCGATTTTTCCATGGCCTGTTACAGGGATAGATGCCCCATTGACTCCTCTAACATTTTTTGGCTCGATAGGGGTGAATTCCGTGAAGTCGCTTCTGATGGGTGAACAATGGCTGGTTGCACCTGAATCCAGGAAGAATGGCAGCTTTTCAGCATTTGCAACAGTGGCAAGTTCATCCATGGCTACGCATGAGATGTGTCCGTCGTAAAACCAGTCAACGAGCGGATAGTTCATCAGGTCGATTGCCAATGCTGCCGATTCTGAGCCACTGTCTGACTCAGCCGTATTAGCTTTGTCTCCGTGTTTCTTTTTCCACCAGTCAGGTGTGTTTGCTGACTCTTTGCCTTTCCAGCACTTGTCCATGGTATGCCCAGTACGATTGCAGGTAGTACATTTTGATTTTGTCTTTTGACTTCCCTTTCCTTTCAAATTTTTAAGGATCAAGGCCAATTCTTCTCTTTTTACATTTGATCAGCTCTCTCTGGATTTGGTATCAAGACATTCAATGATGTCAGTGATCGAGAGCTGGACCTTCTGGTTCACCATGAAGGTGAGTAAGTCTTTCCTCAGCCAGTCATACTGGCCATCGCTAAGTGCATTCAAGAGCAGTATAATGGACCATTTGTCTTCAGTCGGCGCGGTGCCTTCAAATACGGCAGCGACAGCGTCACGGATGTCGGTTATTGTTTTGCTGAAAGGTACATCAGCCAAGAATCTAGTCCTAATGGTGGTGGATATACTCTCAAGCTTTGAGATTATTCCATGTGAATGCGTTTTCTCTTTTAGCTTTAGCCAGGCTTTAGGCGCCTCTGTGATGGATTCGAGTTCGCGTTGGAGCGACAGGTCAACGATTGTTCCTAACGCTCCAACCAGCTGGTCATGTATCTCAATCCATTTTATCTTTTCGTCCTTGTCAGTAGGCTGGGTATTCGGGTCGATGTATTTCCATGCTTTTTGGGCACGGAGCGACATCTTCACTTCTCTAGACCATCTGATCCACTCCCCTTCCTTCAATTTCTCTATCTTCGAGAATTTCACAGTGAAGTCTTGGGTCATGCTTCGTGTTTGAGCCACGTTCGAGTATTTGGCAGATGTGAATTTTTAGGTGCACATTTCAATGTAGGTGCGTGGGGCCCATAACCTATTGGAAACAAGACCGCGGAGACTCTTTTCTTAGTCGTAGTATACAGCTAAGTAGTTACCTAGTCTCATTAGACTAGTACATGATTAATATATATATATGCATTACATTGTTAGTGAAACTCACCTCTTTTCTTAGTCGTAGTATACGGCTAAGTAGTTACCTAGTCTCGTTAGACTAGTACATGATTAATATATATATATGCATTACATTGTTAGTGAAACTCACCTCTTTTCTTAGTCGTAGTATATGGCTGAGAAAAGAGGCCTGCATGTCATGTGATGTTATGTACGGATCTGAATGTATGAGTGTGGGTCATAGAATTTTAACAAGTGTGCACCATATTACTCCAAAATGTGAATGCTCAGGTGCTGATTCTGGAAGTGAAGCTGGCAGGCAGTCCAGAAACAGTTTCAGTTTGAGAAGGCAAGAAGCTACAGGAAGTATTTCACTGGTGCACTGTCCAGTGTCAGGCCAGACAGCACCTTAAAAAAAATTTGCTGCACTAGCCCTCACTAGCCCAACACCATGGCCCTGGAACCCTGACTGATTACAGCTATATTTCTTTCTGGTAGCTCTTTGTAGCTTCTGCAAACATATTATATAGCTCTATAGAGCATTTTTGAATTTTTAACACTATTTAACATGCAATTTTAGGCCCTGACTTAAAAACATGTTTTTAAACTGTTCAAAACAATGTTTAAATGTCAGTGTTTTGAACAAAGCACTTTTCAATGGTACACTACACTCCAGGGTTGGCCATGTACTACTTAGTAACACTGCATACAGTATATATTCATCTAATTAAGTATAGACAATATATATCGGTATGGGGCAGCACATACAGTACATACTCTCTATACTCTCATGTTGAAGTATAATTCGCTCCCTCGAGATATACACTTAAACGCCCGAGACATTTTTCCTTTCCTGATGAACATCATAATCACAGGCTACCAATGGATAATAACGCCTTAAAAGAAAAGGTAGAACGAGCGATCAAGCAGCAAACGTCCAATAGGATGTCGCATATATTATGCCACATATTTATGCTTACCATTGACAAACCTACGTCTTTTAACGTTAACGTGTGGAGATCCGGAGCCTACCACTAGTGTTAGACTGAGAGATTGAACAACAGGAAGGACTGAGACACCAGGAAGCTCTATGTCAGTATCACAGGCCGACCGGATCCATTCCATCTTGACCCCAAAATAGCACAATGTAGATATACGGCTTGGGTATGGCAACTAGTGGCGGAGAGAAACCGGAGTCGGGCGTGCGAGTCGGGGTTTGCTGGCCTTGCCCGAGGCCGTCCACAACCCGCTGGCCACTGGTTCCCCCGCAATCCTTCTCTTCAGCCTTATCACTTTGCGAGCTTCACCACTAATCGTGAGGCCGGAGCTGCGACAAGGCCTACCATGGCCGATACACTTCGGGGACAAACACCGTTTGCTTGCTTAAGGCGACAAGGTGATACACATCCCACGATCTTGAAAATCATCCCTTTAACAGGCGCCATTGAAATTCGGTCGTCGCTGCGAGGTGTAGTTGAAGGAGTTGTGCAGAGGTGATACCAAGTTTGAAGGTCACTGGAGTCTTCCCTTGGTATTCGTGACGTTTCCAGCAACGGTCACTCCAGAGTCACTGGGGTCATTTGGAAGGATCTAATGCATTAGATGGATGGGGCTTAGGGGTCTCGAGTTAATCGGATGTCGGCGGAAGTGAGACATGGGCTATCGGTACGGTGATGAGTGCACGATGATGAGCTTTATGGTTGTAGCACTAACCTCATTTGATTCATATATGACGAAGATGCAGGCGGTGTTGATCCTGAGTACGATTCCAGAAAACCCAGATCCATTGTGCAATACCGTACATCAAGGCGCCACGACGTTATGCATCTGTTAACGGATGAGAAGAAATTCTGGTTTCAGATATGTGGGACGTCCGGATCTTCGTAAGTAGATGTCCCCTCAAATCTCATTCTCGGCCGAGCAAAGTCCCCGATGAGCTTGCGCGACCTTGGTTTGGGAGACGTCTGGATAACCAAAGGAATAATTGAGTATCCTAATAGTGCTGTCGAGGATCTTACGGTCTGCTTGATTAGACGTAGAAGTTCGGAAAGGTCCTCCAGCAATGGTTGCTCAGGTCGTCGGACGCAACCGCTAGTCGTCAATCTTTAACGGTGAAACTATTCTTTCCACCTCACGGACATAGCCCCAGTCAAAACAATAGGAGCTTGGGGCAAAAGGTCGCGAGAGTGGAGAATTTGGCTTCCTATGTGAACGTAAGCATTCGTTGTCGCCCGTTATCTATTAAAGATTCGACAGTTGTCAAACCGGATATGGGCTGATCATGATACTTTCTCCCCAGCGACTGCTCTTGCAGATGTGACAAAACTCTCTGGCTACAATTCCCTCGGTTTTCTGATGGCGTCACTACCCCTAGCGTTAGTAGTTTCTGGAGTGACCAAAAGACATATATTTTTCTTTTTGAGTCCACGACGAGGATAAAGGCCTAGACGTAGATGTAATAGCGTGAGTATCTTCTGTAACCTGTTGTCGATGAGACCCAAGAATCATCGACAACAGTGATTATTGACTCACGCTGATGCTCTAGCCACTCCTGGTTGCTATTCACAGCAACGCGAGACTCATGCAGCTGCTGCGCTGAAACTTGCGCCCATTGATGGCGGAACCACGAATTTAACACCAATTATCCTGCGTTGCCACTGAGCTACTAGACCTCGATGCACGCAACGTCACCAATAAATCGATGCTTGTCCACCGACTCAGTCTCTCATAAAGGATACGATGCGAAGCTGTAGAGGGTGGCGTTCGCCTCAGCTATACGGTCAATTGTCATGCCTTGGCCCCATGGAGATATACCGCTAATTTGACGCACCCGACGCGCTGGCAGTAATCTTTCGTCTGTCACATCCAACTGTAAGCTCCCTGGTTCCCTCGCATAGACTACGATTCCAAGCGCAACGATGAGCTTTAGGTATCTGGGTAGCAAGTGCGGTAGGTACATGAATGATTAGACGCCGCTGGGGTCGGGTCAGACGGTTCCCATGCATGCTTTGGCTCATGTTTCGACTACTCGGTAGTCTCCGCTCTACTCCATCCTTCCGTCATCTCTTTCTCTAAACTAACCGTCAGCCATCCATCAGCAATCCAACAACATGGATCCCGTATATCACGAAGGGGACACCCTGGAATGCTTCGTGTCTTCGATGTCATCTGGTTCCACACTTCATGCTATCATCTCATCTGTCACCTAACCAGTTACACTTCGATGGGATAAAATCATTTGGAGATATTCATCATGGAACTGTGCACTTCTGACCTGACAGATTGGTTGTGGAGAGCGATGCCATCGCCAGCGCGTGCTATTGTGCGATATAGCAGGTAGCGCCAACGCGTGATATGGTTCTTTTCTTTACACCGGATGGATGGGTGCAATGGCACTAATGACGGAGTTGCCATGTGCGTTATCCTGTTACGCATGCTGCATGTGGTGCCTCGAGACGCTAACTATACACCATGCAAGCGGATATCAGCTAACATAGTAGCGCCATTGTTTTTCATTTGGACGCAAGACCAAGCACGAGGCAGAGTCGTGGTGCCAGATGAGAATTTGAACTTGAACGGTGATCATGAACATACGTACGACGCATAACCGTGAGTACCCCCTGTGCTACGATACTCACAGCAATTTATTCCTATTGTATAGGCCACCTTGGTCGTATGATCCCTGGACCTTGCTGTAAATTGCCCAGCTTGTGACGTCACCTTCAATCCATCCCGTTACAAAATTTCAGCACCGCTCTGGTTTACTTCATTGTAGTAAATCTTCGGTAAGCAGCCTGGCGATTCATAATATCATTGTTTCACTGAAATAGAGAGTACTTGGTAGCCAGCTCTAGTGGAGCTTGTAGCTGGCGAGTCAACTTAAGCTGGCTACCAATATCCAACCAAAACGTAGACGTGACCCGTGACACGTGACCCGTGACGGACCGTGACCTAGAGGCAAATCACGTGACGCCGGACTCGAGCCAGGGCTGTATTTCAGGTTGAAATAGATAGAACGACTCTTTTAATGCGTGTTACTGCAGGACTAGTTTTATTCTACAGGGCAAGTGTTGTTCACGTAATTCTACTCCCTGCATGAGCCATTGTTGACGCGTTCGCTCAGTCCCCTCAATTACACTGGGATTTGGGTGATAATCTTTTATGCTAATTTTCTTGACCTTATCATATATAGAACAGCCCGTTAAACCAAAGCAATACGGATACTCACTACGGAATCAAGACAACTCCAGTGGGCTTCCGCTTCGAACTTCCAACTTATGGCTATAACCGGCGAAAACAGTAAGTTAGCTATTTTCACGAATTTCAAGCGTTCATTCCTTCGACGAACATCCTGTCTGAGTCAATAATTGGCCGTCAGTGAAATAGCATACAGTTTCAAGGTTTCCTCCTGCTCTTCCGCTGTAGTTTTCTTCTCTTGGACGGTCACGAAAGCTAATCTCAGGCGTATCTGAACGTTTGTGTTGCCTTCGTGCTTACGGAGATTTGGCTGCTTACGTGATTCACGTTTAGTCCAAAAATACTGGAGTGCTACTAGTACTGTTGTTTTTCACACAGGGTGATAGCAGATCTACTGCAGGCAGCGTGTCACATAAAAAAAGTAAATGTCTACAGGCTGTAAGTACCATCGCTGTGAGTTGTTTCGTACTTGAAAGATAAAAGGAGCGTAGAGATCGGGAAAGGCACTTTTTCTTACTCCACCTGAAATCTTCCTTCAGCGTGTTTCGCGAATCACAGGTTGCAACGTCAGTACCGCAGCACCTCAGTCAGCGTTAGTACATCACTCTCAACGCCTACTGGGATAGATTCTCGATATAAATCCTGATCTTTCGAGCCTGGGGTTCTAATTACTCATGGATTCGATCGCTTCCACCACGCAACAACGGCATCCCACAAGTTCTTAGTACACGTGTATTTCTACGCCAACGAAGGTCGCGCGAGAACGAAGAGATATGATTAAGGCAACACAAAGGTGGATATAAGTATTTATTTATTTTTAGACAGAAAGGACGGCACCTACGGAGTCCGACCAGGCTCAGGTCGATTTTCGTTTGATTCACCTACCATACCCAGACAACGTTATCTAATTAGGGCACCAGATGGGTGTCAATAGGCGGCCTAAGTAGATAGGATAAGCAGTATGTACTCACACGGCGAATAATTCACGAAAATTCAGACGGACTTGAATTTTACAAGTACTTGTGAATATGTGGGCGACTACGTACCACTACGTACCGTACGGCACACGCTTCGACACTCACGTGACACCGTCAACATCGAGACACGTCGTCATTGTTGCGCACAGCGAATGACATATATTCGCCAAAACTCACGGGTTTTGGCTGTGTCTTTCAAACCAATATTAATGTAACATAATATAAAATATAACAATTTCCAGCACACTGCAGCAATAGTGTCTTATATAATCATGTGCTCCTCCCCACATCAACACCTCTGGGCCTCATCCACTAAGGCCCAGGGCTTCATACTCTATACCTTGCATGTAGTACCTACTAGCTTTCTTTATCTGTAATCTTTTGTCTATCCATGCACTGCAGCTTTTAGAACATCTCACTCTCCTGGTCACTCATGATAAATACTACTATTCTCTAGACTCGTGACCAGCCTCTCGAGACTTTGTGGCAGGCTTATGTCGTCAGAGAGACTGGGAGAACTGGTCCGGATTTATCATACAACCACATCTGGCGTTGTCTGAGCCCCAAACGTTGGCGACGATTGTGACAAAGTGGACCTGATGCGCTGGCCCTACGCATAGCCCAGGCAGCAGCTCATCGTGCAGAACGTCCTGTGGGCAGACGACATTCATTTGGCTTAAAACTACACTCTTTTTATCTGGAATCTCTCAGTCTATAAGCTTGGCTATGGTGGCTGACCACCCTTCGAATCCTGGCCTTGAGATACCTCAGCTGCCATGGGATCACATCACTGCTCTGGATTCAAAGTACATAGCAATGGTCAAAGTGGTATATGTGCATATGTACAAAATTTCAAATGGAAAAATCATACCTTGCATATGGCAAATGCAGGTAATGATATCCTTGCTCTCTGGCCAGGACGTTCTACTGTCTGCTGGGACAGGCAGCAGCAAGACACTGCCGTTTATTTTGCCCCTCATTGCAGACCCAATGGCACTGTCTATTACTATCTCTCCCTTAAAATGGCTACAGAATGCTCAATCAATTGATTTGAGCAAATTTGGGATCAGGTCAGCAGCAATTAACCAAGATTCTCCAAATACTGTGGGTTTCTGGAGGGTACGTTTGTGACTGCAACACACATACCATATTATTCACATGGGTTAGTAGGAAGTTGAGGGTGGCTTATATAGACATTTTATTGTGTCCCCGGATCAGCTATTCCCCTTACAAGGTCACATCCCTCAGTTTGCACTTCTGTTGCAGAAAATGGTGTTCAAAAGCAAGATAAAATTCTTGAACATTGATGAAGCCCATCATCACTACACATGGGGTGTGAAACAAGCTGGCCAGGATAGTGTTGCCGTGGTCCAGCTTTAAGCCAGCTCTTAAGCTGCAGCCGGACCGAAGATTTGGCTCAGCTAGCTGAAAGCAACGGCTTTCTAACGGCTCGGGCTTCAGCTTGAGCTTTGGGCTCAATTTGAAGCCGGTCCAAGCCAGGCTGTGGTCACAGGTGGTGCCACAACCACACTGGAAGTTGATACTTCCAGTGTACAGCACCCACCACACTGTGGTGGGTGCTGTCACTGTCGAGTACAGCGACAATGGCCCCATCATTGGGGCATACCACTGCCCCAATGACGGTAATGGTGCCACAACCACACCGGAAGTCGATACTTCCGGTGCGGTTGTGTTGCCACTGTTGTGACAGCACTGACAGGTGCTGTCACTGTCGACAGCAGCACAGCCCCGTCACTGTCGACAGCAGCACAGCCCCGTCATTGGGGCAGTACCACCGCCCCAACAACGGTAGTGGTGCAACCACACCGGAAGTATTGACTTCCGGTGTGGTTGTGTTGCCGCTGCTGTGGCTGGCGCTGCCACAGCGACGCCATGGCGGCCAAGCTGCATCTGCAGCTTCAGCTAGCTGCGGCTCACGCCAGCTAGCCAGCTAAGAGCCGTTGGCTGGCTAGCTGGTCTGAGCCACAGCTAGCTGAAGCTTCGGCTGCAGCTCAGGATTTTGACCCCAGCTTTTCGAGCTGTAGCCGCAGCTCGGCTAGCCATTACACCAGCTAGCTGAGCCGTGGCAACACTAGGCCAGGATGCTTTCAGTAGGGAATGAGGAAAACTTGACACAATTCGCTTGCGGTTGTTGTGCGGCATCCCTTGTCTTGCGGTTTCTGGTTCATTTCCGCCACATGTTTGAGCAATTACAGCGCATCACCTGCTTTATAAATTGGACACCACAGATACTTACAATCTTGAAAATATAACTTACACGGTCTGCCCCATCATTGGGGGGATAAAGAACTATAATAACCTTAATATGGTCATCCTGGGTGACAGCTCATTTCCTTTCTATCTACTGAAAGGGATAATATTCATGGATTCAGTGAGAGAGGCTGCAGCTATATCTCATCATCTCACCGGTCGCTTGCCTCAGTTGCTGCAGGAGTTGTGCATAATTGCTCACTACCACTCCAATATGTCAGAGGATTATCTTGAGAGAACATGGGATGTGTTCAAGGATAATCGCTGCTGGATTATCATCACAACAAGCAAACTGCAATGTGTCTGTGTCTATGTGTGCCCTCTGTGATTTTATGTAGCTGATTGATTCTCTCTAGGGAATTGACCTGCCTGATATCATATTTGTGATACAGTATGGGGTGCTGGCAAACCTTATGGATTTGATACAACGTTTTGGGAGAGCCGTGTAAGAAGATTCTTATTCACACTAGACAGACTGTGCCAATATATGTATTGGTGTCTGCGCGATGTGTGTATACAAGATTATCTATGCTTATCTAATTACTTGTGGACAACTGTATAGTTGTCCACTATCTACAGGCGCCCCTAATGGGTCGCTTATATAATACCTCCCATAAACCACTCTGGTGGCTTATATTCTTTCATTGGTAGCATATATGCTACTGTAAGAATCTACATTCTTACATCCTCCCCACAGACCAAACCTCAAGAAGGTTTGGGAAACTTTATGCTGATGGAGGATCAGCATATAAGGGTACAGGTGCAGTCGATGATGACTGCACGGCTACTTCGATGGTATTGTTGTAGTAAATGGAGTTGGCTGAGTTGACTTCCATGGTAGTGTCATCTGCCGTAGCAGCGGATGCAGGCTGAGGGGCAGACGGGGTGGATGGTTCCATCGTCGGCACGTCTGTAGGTGCCTTCGAGCAGGGAGGCCCTCCACCGCGTCCATCAAGTGAAGAATCATCGTTCGAAGTCGACGGTACTCCCCGGAAGCCTGGGGGGTGAGTGGGCATGGGTAGGTGAAGGCTGGTAAATTTCCGGCCTTTGCGGGCATCGAGGACCCTCTGTGCGGTCTCATTATAGCAGACCTTGCTCTGCTTCCGCGCGAAGTAGGGCTCAATGTTAATGAACGCCCTAGCAGGATCTACACCTGCGTAGATGCCTAGCCATTGGGCTAGCTCATTGAGAGACGTACTCTCGTGAGGGTGTTTCCATTTGAACACTCTCTCAACACTGGTAGATAGCAGCGTCGGGAGATCTTGCCGCCAGCTTGTACTGGCAAGCTCGGCCCACCAGCCACAGACTGTGAACAGGTCTGTCAGCTTTTGGAGAAAGACAAGACTGTCTTTCTTTGGCTTCATCAGCTTAAGCCATACCCAGATGTCAACATCCTTGAGACAGAGGGTGTTGTCGCAATTCCCACAGATAGCGGGTGATACTCCCTCAGGGGAATACTCTATAGTGCGCAACACATCCCTGAGATTGGGAGGCGTGTCATGTGCCATCTCAAACGCTAGCATTCGAGTAGCCAATCGCTGCTCGCGGTCAGCACACTTGATGATGACGTGCTGCGTGGTGCTGCACAGTGCTGCACGACATGGCTAATGTCATGCCTGCAAGCATAAGCTGCTCAACAAATCTTGGATCATTGAGCGGGCAGGTGTGGAATCACGCTGCCGGTTGACGGCTTGTTTGCACCACAGTGGGGTGCGGTGCTTTGCCCAAAGGGCGGGGTAAGAAGCCCGTCTGTGTTGCAGGTGGGTCGCCGATGGCAGGGGCAATCCGAGCATGTAGCAATGCTGGGTAAGGTGCCGCCAGCGTTCTCTGCTTGATGCGGTCTTGCGACCGGCTTGGGTAGGTCCTACCTGTGACGCACCGGGAGTTGGAGTAGACGGACTTGCTGAGTCTGTCATCGAATCTGGCAGCGATGTCAGATCGATTATGGTCGGCGCTGATGGCATTGACTTCATGGTGGACAGTTTGTCCGCAATTTCATGATTTATCTGCCTCTCCTTGTCGAGGGCAGCACAACCCGTGTCGAGCTCTGCATGGAGCTCGCGTATGTCCTCTTTGTAGGAGGCTACCGTGTCCTTAACAAAAGGGTGCACCATTTTGGCGAGTAATGGTGGCCAGGCCACTTTTAATGCATGTTCGATGTCATGCATTCGAGGGTCAATAAGCCACAGTTTTGTGGCTTGCAGCAAGTGCTGCGTGTATGCATTGCACTCCGGGCAGGAGTCACAATGGATAATTGCAATGGCGTCCTTGATGCCATGCACTGTCCAGCTTTGCTCTTTTTGGAGCATCGCGAATTGTGAAAAGGCACTAAGGAGTGCCTCTGCTGAGTGATGTGTGTGGGATGCTTCGGTGTCCATGGATAACAATCGTTTGCCACTTGCACTGGTGCGAGTGTGGAGGTGGATGGTAAAACTTACCTTGAAGTGGCGATCAAATCATCGCTTAAATGCAGAGCGAGCGCACCTGTTGCGTCACGTGATGTCATCGCGTCATGCGAATTGTTGACATGAATCGTTTTTGTGTCGAGTCCTTTTTATTAAGGACTCATTCGTCATCTCTCTCATGCCTTGTGAGGCATGATTAGGTCATGCCTTATGAGGCATGATTAGGAAGCTCTAGCGGCTTCCTAACTCCCCTTAGCTCTAGATAGGCATCTAGCGCTTCTAACTCTCTGCATGCAGAGAGTGGTTCCCAGGTGACATCTCCCAATGTCCACCTTACTTGTAACTCCAGCTTGGAGTTACTAGTCCAGCTTGGAGTTACTAGTCCAGCGAGGAGCCAAAATCTCATCTACGAACCATTCTGGTTCTTCTTCTTTTCCAAAGTCGTAAATATAATTTCTGTTGCAACAAGGAAATTGTTCATTATCATTGGGCATATGCAGTCTGATTAGACTCACATGAAACTTTGGTAGTATCCTCCGAGCCGTGAGCTCTGGAGGTAACTCAAGTTTCACAGTAGAGATGGAATTGTCCACTTCTATAACTGGATACGGCCCAATATAATTGGGCACTAATTTCTTTGCCTGTCCTTTAGGTAAGGACAGGTTCTTTGTAGACAGATATACTATCTGTCCAACTTCGTACTTTGTTCCTTGACGGCGTCTGGTATTAGCAGTATCTGTCTGCTGTACTTGGCTCACGATGATGGCATCGTGAGCATCAATCAGGTTCCACAACGCTTGTTGTGTGAACTGCCGTACTCCTCTGAAGGTAGTATCCACTGATAGTACCTGCCCGATACGGGGCAGGTATCCACTGTTCAATGTGAACTGTGCATATCCTGTGGTCGCACTGATTGAGCTGTTCAATGTGAATTCTACCATTGGGCATTTCTCAGCCCAATCCTTCTGATCACTCTGCACTACCGTGCGGAGTATTTGCCCTACAGAACGATTCACTTGTTCTGTTGCTTCATCCGTCTGCGGGTGGAATGCTGTGGACATGAGCAGCTTTGTGCCCATTATACGCTGCAATTCCCTCCAGAATATGGAGGTGAATTTGGAGTCGTGATCCGATAGAATTGACTCTGGTACTCCATGCAATCGTACTACCTCTTTGAGGTATAACCACGCGACTTGTCGCGCAGTCACTCTCATCATAGTTGGCACTAGATGCACCATAGACGTGAGTCTGTCAATCATGACTAGTAAATAGTTGTGATCCTTCGATTCTGGCAATGGACCAACAAAATCCATTCTGATAGACTGCCATGGCCTATCAGGTATTGGCAGGGTATGTAATAACCCTGCTGGTCGTCTATTGTCCTTCTTTGCAGCCTGACAGGCTGCACAGGATCCACAGAATGACTCTATGTTGGCTGCCATTCCCGACCACCAGTACGATCACCTGATGTACTTGTCGGTTTTGAATTGCCCAAAGTGGCCAACTACTCTATGTGCATGATCGATGATTATCTCGACCATTCTCCTCCCCTTGGAAAAAACTTCCTGGGGAAGACACACTACATCTTTATTGAACTGGTTCTTTGTCCAAACCAGTCTGTTTCTCACCCCAAATTGAGGGTGAGCCTCAGGGTTTGCCAATACTTTCTTAAGTATTGGATCTGTTCCATAGCCATTGGCTATGGCTAGTTTTAGGTCAAACTCGTGTTCCACGCGTGAATGTAGGCTCTCTGAGTCTGCACCTGACGCTGTAGCTAGTACATCGTCCTCCTCCTTACCTCCCACCTGTGTGGAAGGTTCTTTCCTTGCTTGTTTCATCTGCTGCACGTCTATGACACGCTGCTCTATCACCTCTTGTAATTGTTGCAACCGTCGTGCTGCGGCCATTCGTATTTCAACAAATCTATCTGTTGGGAGGAATTCTCCTTCTGCGTCTAGCCACACATCTGTGTTGACGTACTCTTCTGCTGGGTGAATTTCCCCCTGCTTGTCGTTCTCATAATAGCGCGACAGGCAGTCAGCTACCTTGTTCTCCACTCCCAGTACATGTACCGTGGTATAGTTGAATCTGGAGAGAAACTCCCACCAGCGCACCTGTCTGTAGGACAGATGCTGTTGTGTCTCGAAGTATTCGAGACCTTTGTTATCCGTCACCAGTGTGAACTGGCGACCTAGCAGCTTATCCTCCCACTTCATAAGTGCTTCAAGGATAGCAATCGTCTTGTGCTCATGCGTTTTGTAATGCTGTTGTGTGGGGACTGAAATTCTTTGATAGAAATCCTGCTGGACGACAAGTCGTCCAGTCCGGACCTTGTCCGTAAACTGCCCCGACTCCAGATTTGGAACCATCGGTCACAACCCAAATGGGTTCTGAGCTAGCATGATTTATAGGCTTCAGAATTGGAGCCTTACATGCTAGCACTTTGATGGATTCAAAGCACTTATCCATCAAGGGTGTCCATTGAAATGTCATATTGTTGCACGCACTTCCTGATAAGGGAGTTGTATATGCTGTCAAATCTGGCATATATGGTGCCAGATACTGCACGAGTCCTAGAAATCGTTGGACTTTGTTACAGCTGTTTGCATTACATAAGGCGCGTGTCGTTTTCTGACTCCACGTAAGCGTTTATTACTCGCAAACATGATTGCTCGCTCATTTCTGAACAAAATGAGCTAAAAGTTTGTGTGTTAGAATGAGAAAAAAATGTACTAGTGCACCATGTAGTTAAATTTATTTAAACCTACATAATTATAATTTTCAACAACAGCACCATATGCCATTGATTGTGATATGAAATTTAATGCACCAAACAGTCTACCTTGAGAAAATGACCATTATTGTGTGCTCTAATATTTGCTATAAACATGGTATATTGGCACTGGAGCTTCCAATGGATGGCCGTGCTCAAACACAGTGATATATTGCAAGTACTTAGATGAGCAGCGGCTCAATAGCTCAAAGGACGGAGGGGTTCTCGCAGTAGATATTCTCATAACCTCTATAAACTCGGCCCTTGCACTCCAGGATGCTCCTCACAAAGATGGTGTTGCTCGTAGAACGTGCACATGTCATCGAGGAACAGTTTTCTGAGGTACGCAGCGTTGAGGCATCTAGGGCTGGCTGGATGTTGATGCATCTGCGCAAGGTAGGAAGAGTGTCGAAGGCGAGAAGGGAGGAGTAGGACATGCTCTGACTTCATCAGGTTAGCTCATCAATGCTTGGTTTTGTGAGTGACTGACCAGGCTGCTTACATGCGCCAGACTGACAGTGCACACAACAATGTAGGTGCCGTCCTGACTTGTTTCGCCTGACATGCCTAATCGCAGACATCAACCTCGGCTCTGTGACATCATGGATTGTAGGCCAACAGGTGTAATGCTGTAGATAGAATACAAAAGGGATTTCAATCCACTGGCGTTGATAACCTAGATGGGCGTGATTAGCAAAAGTCGACTCAGGTATGTAAGAATTTCAAACACAAACCCATTAGTAAGACAAACTCGAAGGACAGTGGAGGAGTGTAAGGACAGGGAGTCATGCAGAAGTCACATGTCACAAGCGAGCGGGTCACTCATCCTCCGGTGATCCACTATGTCAGCGTTGGCAAAAAAATGTTGTTTATACTCGAAAGACCTCAAGCAACTCGTTGTTTATCAACGCTATACACTATCCAGCCAACAACCGTCATTGCCAAAGAACTAGACATGTCCCTTCGTGTCGTTCAACGTGTTCTCCAACTCTATGAAGAAATTGGAACAGTGGTCAGGAATCCAGGACTATACGCCAAGAAAGGGAGGGCTCGCCTTCTCCATTCTTGTGCTGTGGAAGTAAGTACCATAGAACGTTTGCTCGTGTTTTTTCTCCTCATACACATCACTTGCAGTTCATGCTTGCATTAGTTGACCAGCAACCTGACATCTACCTCAATGAGATTGCAGAAGAACTAATTGAGCAGCATGGTGTTTCCGTTTTTCTGGCTACCATCCAACAAACAATGAAACTGCTTGGCATCACAACCAAGAGGGTATGGGCATATTGTAGCATTCGAGCCCCCACTCACACTTCTTTAGCTTTCCAAAGCTGCGGTGGAACATTGTGAAGAATCCCGACAATACTTTCTCTATAAAATTGGTCAGGAATCACCCTGTCGACTTGTATTTAGAGATGAGAGTGCTGTCAACCTACTCACAACATACTGCTCGATGGGGCACGTGTTTAAAGGGCAACAAGCCAGAGTAAAGAGTTATTTCCAGTGTGGAGATCGGTATGTTCTCTTTACATGCAAAACAAACAGCGGCTCACTTGTTTTAGATACTCTGTACTCCCCGCAATCTCACATGACGGCATCATCTACAGCGAGATCGTTCATGGTTCCTTTGATGGCAATATGTTTAAGTTGTGGCTCCAGGGTGTTCTCGAGGTCATGAACCCATACCCTGAGCCACGAAGTGTTCTTGTGGTTGACAACTGCCAGATTCATCACATAGATGGGGTGAAAGAGATGTGCGATCTCAAGTAAGTGTGATCTACTAGGGCCACTCTGTTTCTGACTGCTGGCTCCACAGGGGAGTCAAACTTCTCTACTTACCACCTTATTCACCGGACTTCAACCCTATTGAAGAATGTTTCTCATATGTCAAGTCATACATCCGTTGTCATGGTTCACGTTTTCGTGCCGAAATAGCCAGCGGTTATAAAGAAAAGCCATATATTTTTCTATACGAAGCTCTGAATACCATCATGGCAGAGCAGGCATGTGGTTGGTTTCACCACTCAGGCTATATCTAAATATCTACAAAATGTGAGATAGAGAACATCGTTTGTTAGGTAGTGTAACAGGTGAAACTATATGTCATCTACTGCTTCTTTCCTTGCTTCTGTAACTCCCGCTTTGATCATCTTGACAATAAACCTAGCATTACCTGCTGAAACATTGTAAGGCACGGCCATGAACCAGTCTTCCGTGTGCTCCACAATCTCATCAATGCAAAAGAAGTCCTCTTTAATCAAAGATACCAACAACTTAGTCAGTCCCTCACGCCGCTTAGGGTGCTCTTTTGCGAGCTTTTCAAAAAAACCTTCGATCTCTGGATATGTGATTGTAACATCCATTTCAAGCTGCACTTGCTTCGGAGCTTGAGGAAGGCCGATTTGTGGTGCGAACACGCCCTGTGACATACTGGCAACAGCTCCAGCCACACCCATCATCATAGCCATGAAGGGGTTGTTTGTTCCGAACATGTCAGGTTGAGGTGGCTGCATTATATTTTGAGCCTCTCGGCGGGCATGAAAATCTTCGAAGAGTGGGCCGCGTGGTGGATTGTCATAGGTTACACCATGCATTTTGTGTACCCTACAAAAAGTCAATTATGAAGCCTAAACTATAATGATGCTTACAAGTGCTGTGGCCCATCCAGCCAGTTGATTATGTGAGAGCTTGACGTGTACTCCATGTTTGTTTATTTTGCAATAGATTTAATCACCACACCTGGGACATTGTGACCGTTTCCTCTTGAGGGTTGCGAGTTCATCACGCTCCTGTTGTTGGTGGGCTGTGACTTCATCAGGAATGATGGCACCCCTTGGTCACCATCAAGATCCACAATCTTCACTTTGGCCCCTTTCTTCGTAGAATTCTTTGTGTTATTTCCACTGGCTGGCATGTTTCCACTTAGTCGTGCATGAATTGCATTCATGTACTAAACAATCCAATATCAGTAATGGTGTACAAGCTAAACTTGAAAAACTCACGTCATCATCTGCTTTGATGGTGATGTTTATTAGCCGCTCAGTTTTGCATATGGCTCACACATGTGCTCTCAGACCGTCCCAATCATCAGTATCTTGTAGGCGAACTGGAACCCTCCTGGTTCCCTTCATGGAATACATGAGTGGCGGCTTATTACAGAATTCTTCACACCCCATCACTTTGTAGATTTTTTCTAAAGCAACTGTGAGATCGGTCACCATTGACATGGAGACATGACCCTGCTGCCCCTTAAATGCTCCAAGCGGAACAAAGAATACAAGCTCTGTATCACTGTTAGCCCGAAATAGACTAATCAAGGTTCACACTTACTGCGATTGGCATCCATGATCTCACGGTCTGCCTTCTTTCCCTTCTCCACAACCTGCTTGGTGCTTCCCTTGGGCCATCCTCGTGCCTTCTTTTTCGCTGGAGGTGAAGACATCTCTGGACTTTGTGGCTCAATGTTGAACAAATCAGAGTGGCTAGGAGACTTCTGGCCTGATGGGGTGTATTCGATGTCATCACTTGGATAAAGTGGTGTGTTGTCCTCATCCAATTCCTCTTCAACAATGGAGGGCAGTCTTATTTGCGACCATGTCCTGGGCCTTTTAGGTGAGGGAGTATCCACGTGATTCTTTGTGTCTACATCTGATATTTGACGTTTTCTGGCAGCAGCTCAGGTAGACTGGGACAGTGAAGGCTCTTGTGCACTGATATCTTGGTTTTTGCCTCTTTTTTGTCTTGCTGACACTGACCTTTGACTGCCCATGTGAAAGCAACCTAGATCCTAGGTGCCAGAACTCGGAAACATCAAACGTGTGAGTTCCTTTGCTACACACCGGAAATGAAAATGGACCGGTCTCATCCTATTGCTCCCAGAACAGACTTGGCTTCTGTTGCAAATGGCAAAGAGCCTATTTTGTTGCAATTAGATATGGTGGATTTGTGTAGTGTCCAGAAAGTCGCCAGCTGAAGACTTCTTGGGTAAGGAGAGACTGGATACCTTCGAATGTGTCTGTAATTCTGTGGATTCTCTTTCAGAGCCTTTCTGACTGGAACTAAAACAATTGATTTATAGTGGTGTGATGATCCCTCCAGGCCTATCAGTTCCTTATGACCTTCGTGCATTCATCTTGTCAGAATCACATGCATTTATGTAAGTGTCATTTATTATTCCTAGAAGTCTGTGAGTTTTGAACAGGTGTATATCTTATTGTCATGCATAAATTTACTTTTTATTTCACGTAGGCACTAATGTCCTGGGTCATTACTTCTTCACGTACATCCTTACCTCTAGTGCATGTTGAATAACAATCACGGGACGCTTGGAGAGGCTGAGTTGGGTCGTAAGGTACAGTTTTCATAAGAACCGCCATTTTAGATTACTGACTGTCTGGCCTGGCCATAGAAAGCTGCTTTTTTTCTTCAGGTGGACGAGAAGCGCCTTCCCCACAGCTGGCTTAGTGATGAGGGCCTCTAGCGCCTCGCGATTTGGGTTCAGACTATGTGGAATAAGATCAGAGGGTTTTTCTATGCACTTGGACACTGATACAAACTTGCCTGCAGTATATAGGTTAGAGCTTGAGAATGAAATAGAAATTGAAAAGCGAAGGGAGTTCATACTGCAATGTATGTGCTTGCTGATAGCTTGGAGGACTTCAGCAACAGTTGCAGTGCTATTGTATTTACCATCATCATCTGCCTCGCTGTCGCGCACAACACCTTTGGCACGTTTTGCTATTCCGCATGCTGAATTTAATGGAGATCCAGACATGAAATCACAAACCTTGGCTCGGGCTTCGCCCAGTATATTTTTTCGAAGCTCTCATTGTCTATCAGTCATCCATGATACTCTTTGACACCCACAGTGAAAGGTGGGCCTGCTGGACAATCACTGTCAATATCGAAGAGAAGACCAATGAAGTAGCCACCTGGCCAAACAAGCTTCTTGAAGTGTTTGAAAATTTTGGGCCATGTAGAATGGGTTAACGCAACTGTTGATCAGGATCTGTTGGCAGTTGAGGAAGAACGGGATGAAAACTAACTGGATAAAGTTTAGCGTAGATGAGGCTATATCTGTTCCCTGGTCCTTGGTTAGCAAAGAAATTGCCAACAACTCACTCAGTGGCATCTTTTCCCATTCCACCAGGTAGAGAGAGAGATAACTAGATGTTTTGTCAGGTGCTGCCATTACATCTGTCTGTTAATAACCACTCATGCCCGTGCTGCTACTCCTTTCTCACTCACATCCAACCCAACAACTTGATAACGAAGAGAGGCAAAGAATGCAACATTGTAGTTTCTTCCACACCCAGGAACAAGGACCATCCGTCTTTGGTGGCTCGAAGTTTTCTTGAATGAGTTCCTTAAGGGCTGGCTGTACGTCTCCACTATCCCACGGTGGCGCAAAGTCTGCATCCTAGATCGAATCCCAACCTTTGTTACCTGTAGATGGATAGATGTAAATAAGAGGCACAGATTATAATATTAATTCAATAAACATACCGTCAGATGCAAGGATTGAGACAATGTTCTTCAGATGTTCCTTGATCTGGAGAGTATCTGTGCAACGTCTTCTTCTATAGTCAACACCACAGCCAGGGGAGAGCCTGTATCACTGGCAAAGGCTTTGGTGCGGCTTGTTTGATCTTGGACAGACTCGGAGGGGTTGAGGGGGTTGAATAATCCCTTGCAGATGGCCTTGATAGACTTCTGGGAGTAGGTGCATGTGAAAAGCTCTGTGCACAGCGCAAGGTGTCCAAATGGGTTCGCAATGTGGTTTCCTTTGTTGTCAGCATGTTCTGAATGTACCTTGCTCTTGGTATCAGAAGTTCAAGAACTTGCATTGAGTGCCCTATTTTGAGATTTTTGTAAATTTAAATTTTCAATTATTTTAACATACCATGCACCAATAGATTTTTTTCTCGTTCTATTGCACTAATTTTTGACTGATTTTGTTGAGAAATGCATGAGAAATCGTGTTCGTGAGGGCGAACGCTTGGGCGGAGTCGAAAATGACGTGCGCCTTACATAATGCAAACAGCTATAAATGTTTGAGGTCTTCTCCAACCTCAAACCTTCTCCATTTTATCCGCATCGGCATGTATGCCCTTGTCCTCTATTATGTGACCAAGGCATTCCATATGAGGCGAATACAAATCAATCTTGGATTGATTTCCACTGAGGAACAAATGTGCCTCACGTAGAATATCAAACACCTGTCGAAGGTGTTTTTCGTGCTCTTCTATAGATCTCGAGTAAATGAATATGTCGTCCAAGTAGACGTGGACTGATCGACCAATTTGGTTACGAAAAATCAATGTCATGAGACGTTGAAATGTAGACGGCGCATTGCAGTCGCCAATCTGCATAACCCGACTTTTGAATGTACCGAATATGGTCGCGAAGGCCATCTTGTCGACATCCTCCTCGACTACGTGTATTTGTTCATACACGTTGGACATGTCAAGTTTGGATTGGTACATGGCACGAGCTACGTCATGCCAAATTGTATCCTGGTCTGGGAAGGGCGTAATGTCCTTCACCGTGTTGTCATTGCGTAGACGTAGGTCTATTGCTGTTCTGAGCTTTCTGTTTTTCTTCGGAATGCATAGCACTGGCACTGCAGAACGTACTGACGCTGATCCCACCAACCAGCGGTGGTATACCAGTTGACTTTGTCGATCAGTTCGTTTCGAAGTGCTTCCGGGCACTTCGGTAGTCAATAATGAAACTGTTTGGTTTCATCCATGAACTTAATTTCGTGGTTAATCTCCCTCCAAGGAGGAAGTTCTAACGGCACACCTCCGAAGAGGTCTGCGTACTCTAGTTCCCATCTTTCCCTTAGTTTGGGAAAGTCCTCCGCCATCAATGACAGTGGCTTGGTGTGAATACATTGCTCATCAATCCCATCAGTACATTGGTCGAGTAGACCAATGTCAATGTTTCTTTGGTTTTCTTTCCTTTTTCCCTTGTCTCGCCTCCTGTCTGGCGAGCTCGTTGATGGCTCCACGTGCAATGAAGAGCTATTCGCGAGTCACAGTTTGTGGCTCACTAGTTTGGGCTTAAGACTCGTGATTCGAGTCTTGCATTCAGCTGGGTTTTTATGATCCAGCTGCTCTTCCCAAGCATTTGCATGGTTTGGAATTACTTCCGTTCCCATACGAATGCATCCCTCGTCTCTAAAGTCAAGGGATATCCCTAATCTACATAGGAATGGTGTTCCTAGTATTGCGTCATAGTAATCTACATTCACTATATTGAAGTATTCCTCGATATTAAGCTCACCAAAATGGATGTTGGTGTGCGTTCCGTAGTTGATGGTCGACTTACTGCCAACACATGCTAGCTGTAGACCAATTGGACATTTGAGTTCGAACGTCTTAATGCCTACAGCACGTATGAAATCTGGAGAGAGCATGACTCCCTCACACCCACTGTCTAGCAAACAGTGGGCTCTGACTCCACCAATCTCCCAATACCCGGAGATTGTTTGGTTGTCTATATGTGCCTGTTTGGGGCACGTCTTATCACGCGGTCTGAACCGATGATCATAGAGAGGCTCAATGGTCTTGTCTATGACTCCCACGTGGATGCGGAAGTCCTTGTTTCGACTTAACCCACCACTGACGATGGTAGTTGGTGTCTGCGCCACCTTTCCTCATACGATCCTTCTAGCGGACATACTCTGTCCGCTCGATACAAACTTTGCGTTCTCGTATCATTGTCTTCATCCCATTGATAAGGCATGATTTCCGACTGGTAATCAGTGACTAGTTTGCCGATCTCATCCTCATGGTTGTCCTGGACATCCATTCGCTTGTCTGGTTCACTTTGTGACTCCTCCTCCCCTTCTTGAGCACTCCCTGAGTGCTCAACCACTTCTTCCAACCATGCACCTGCTATGTGCAGTTTGCTCTTCCACTGCGGGCAATTCAGCTTGATATGCCTGACTTGTCCACACTCGTAGCACGTCAACTCTGTGCTACATCCTTGACCTCCTGGACCTCCAGAAGATTTCTGTGAAGGATGAGAAGCTACTAAAGCTCCAGCTCTCTGCGTAACCTGTACCCCTGTTTGGGGTATAGTCGGCCTCATTTCCGTTTGAGGTCGAGTGTTTGGCAGACGATATATCGTCTGCTTTGCCATAGAATGGCTTCCTGTATTAGGGGATCGAGACAAGCTCGGCACAGCCTGATTTCGACTAGTTGTCGAAGTTGGCTTTGCCTGCGGTGCGTGAGCGCCGCTAGTCTCTGTTTTCTGCGACCCAATGTCATATCGAGACGCATCCTCTACAGCCTTTGCGGCCTCATATAACTCAGTTATTGAACTGAATTCTGTCATGTAGCCGAATTTTAAGACTTCATGACACAGTGCTTCTCGAAGCGCTGCTACGAACCGTTTACAGATCGTATACTCATCCGGCGGATGTATCATCTGCGCTGCATACTTCATAATATCGTTCAGTAATTCCTGAACGGTTCTGGTCCCCTGCACAATTGGGTCGAACTTATTCAACACATGCCTATGCGTGAGTGCATGAAGGAACTGCTGTTGTAACCCAGCGATTGCACTCTCCAGAGTCCAGTTGATTATGACTCGATCATGACACTCGATATTTCGGGCATACCACTCCAATGCCTCGCCCTTAAGGCAAGTGCCTAAATAGTTTAACTGGAGTTCCATACTAGATGGTCCCAATAAATTATTCATGCCCAGCCATCTCAGGATCCCTGAGACAAAGTTCTCAAACTCTTTGAGATCTGCTCTCCCAGCATATTCTGCTGGGTGAGGTAGTTTTACTCTGGCTTTGGCAAGCAAAGATCTGTCCGGCTCACTGTCCTTGTGTTTCTCAAGGGCAGCTCGCACCATCTTTGCAACTCCATCTACATACATAGATGGATTTCCTCATACCTCCTGGATCCTCCTTTCAGGATCCGTGACTGCTAGTGATACTGCATGCGATATCGCTTGTATCTGCCTGTGCGGCTGGGGGACATGAATATTCACGTACTGCTGCACTGGTGGATCGACGATGTCTTTGTCAATCTGATACAATGGTCGATGTTTGTCAGCTGTTAGAAAAGCATCCCTCAGTCTATAGCTGCTACTGAGGATAGATCGAGCCACTCTCACTGACTCAATCAGTTTATCAAAGGCCTCGCCTTTGATTCCTGCAGTATATGCTTCTTCAACTAGCTTATCCACGTGTTGAGCACAGAGTTCTAGTGCACAGTGTTTCCGTCACACTGCCTTATGTTCGATCCTATCCCAATGATCGACCTCACATTCAAGACTAACGTGAATGCTAGTCGTAGTACTGACACTATCGGTGTCAGACTTCATCATCTCCCGCAGTGACTGTTGGGTCACTGCTTTGAGCACTTCTTGCTCATTATGAGTTCTCTTTGATCTGCGAATTCCTTCGTGGATATTTTCTCTATCGCGAGCCTCTAACTCGCGATCCGTCTCCTCCTCAGTACGCCGGCGCGTACTGACGCTGTCTTGTTCTATTGTCGCACTAGGTTCTCAAGGACCACTTCTAGTGCTCGGACCAGCCAGAGGCGGCATCCTCTGTCTGTCTCGCTTCCTGCAAGCCTTCTCTGCCTCACAGTCAACTTCACGATCCCTATTGGGATTGTTTCCATGCTCGGGGTCCTTTCCTTGCAAATGTCCCTGTACTTCCTCCTCCAGGGGCTGTATTTACAGTTCCATACCATCTCCTAAGGTCTGGAGTTGGTTTGCGGTGTTGTCTGCTGCACAAGCTGCCTCAGCCGCTTGCTGGCTCACTTCACGCATAGTAACTACATGTTTACGGCTCTCCTTGAGAGCTGTAATCATCTGGGCAATGTGTCTGGTTGTACGTTCATATCACCGGGTTTCTTCCTCCCGGCACACCGACCCTTGCTCCATCGTCCGTGCTTGGGGACAGTGAATTTCACGATCTGCGATGTTTCTGGACATGTGGGAGCTGCAACATTTGCACCCCCGGTGAATTGTCCATGTCACTCGTTGGTGGTTCTCTTGACTCATCGAGAGACGATCGTAACTTTGACCTAGTCGAAGTTCTTCTAGTTTTCTTAACAGACGATATATCGTCTGTTTCTGACTCGTCCTGTGTGGATCTTCTTTGATCTGCTGATTCTCGCTTTCGACTCCTAGAGTCAGAAGCTACGGGCGTTGTAATGATACGAGGACTAGTTATCCTTGTTGGTGTTCCTGTTCGCCTGTCCACATCGTGGGCAGGCTCACTTCTCCTGTCTAGGCCCTTGGCTGTGGCCCCAGACGTATCTGGATCCTCTCAGAATCTAGGTGTTTGGCTTCGATTCCTTATCGATGCCATAGATCTACGATCTATCAGCCACACTGTGGCGTTCTTCTATTGGTTTAGAAGAATAAACAGTAAATGTCTGTTTACTGTTTCCAATAATTCCAGTGAGTGGTAACTCGTCAGTTTGGGTAAAAAGATCAGTTGATCTTTTTTTTTGTTTTGTTATCGCAGTGCTGCCAATTTCTTGGCAGTCAAAAATGTGTAAGAAGATTCTTATTCACACTAGACAGACTGTCCCAATATATGTATTGGTGTCTGCGCGATGTGTGTATACAAGATTATCTATGCTTATCTAATTACTTGTGGACAACTGTATAGTTGTCCACTATCTACAGGCGCCCCTAATGGGTCGCTTATATAATACCTCCCATAAACCACTCTGGTGGCTTATATTCCTTCATTGGTAGCATATATGCTACTGTAAGAATCTACATTCTTACAAGCCATGTGAGATACAAGCATCCATGGGCTAGCTTTGCTCATGGCAGATGACTGGGCATATGAGAGAGATTCAGTTGGGAGTATTGAGTCTGCGAGTGTTCAGATTAAGAAGAAACAGCACTTGTCTCGTAAAGAACGAATGGGCCAGGAGATCCTTGATTATGTTGGGGGTGTGGAATGCCTCCAAGAGTTCATTGGGGTGTACCTCAAAGATACTGGGTTGTGGGGTGAGTTGACAGTCAAATGGGAAATATTATGATCCTTGATTCAGTTATAGAGTTCACTTGCGAGCAATGCTGTGACCGGCACAGTGTTCCGATAACCTTCTTTTCTTTTTTCCCAGGGAGGATGCTGCAAGATTCTGACAACACTATGGAAATCCTGAAGATACCTGTGAGGCGGGCTGTATATCGTGCAAAAACAGAGAGGACAAAAATACAATCATATATTCAAGGGTGGCTCAATGACACAGTACAAGATGATCTCGAGAGCCTCCCCCTGTCATTCATTCTCCGTGATGGAGCCGTAATCCACCTGTCGTGTTTGCACAACGATCAAATAACTTGCCTGGATCATCTCATGTGAGTCCTGGATGAGACTGCTGAGTGGCAGGAAGAATTTGGCTCCTTGCTAATGGCAGTCATCCATGGGTTCAATGCAGAGCAGTGCAGTGGCGAGTTTGAAGAGGACGCAGGTGTGGAGGGCAGGCCTGTCACAGATGGCGAGAGTGTTGACAGTGAGGCAGCTGAACATGAGTTCCATGACGTTGAGGCGTTATTGGCATGGGATGGCATGGATCATTCCATTGAGGCAGGGAGTAAGAGGGCTGTGGTTCCTAGGAGGGCACATCCCAAAAGTGGGATGAAGAGGATGGAGGGCTTGGGCAAGTCTGATGATCATGCCATGTTTGTCTGGGGTGTTTGTGACCCTGGCGGGGACTCTGTCATCCCAGAGCATGACATAGAGCCGATGGTGTGAGCCCCAGGGAAACACAAGGTGGTTTGGTCTCAGTAGGCACGGGTTTTGGCCAAGGAGCATGCACAGCAGCCCAAAAGCAGGCACCGCCTCAACGCGCTCTCAGAAAAAAGCATTAATGTAGATTAATTATGTTTACTCTGAGCTTTGTTGTGTACCCTCAGGTTCCCCCATCTCAAAGTTCATAGCTGGTATATCGTCATCCTCGTCTCCATCCAAAACGGTCTCAGTCCCAAATAGCATCCTCCTGCGCTTAATCAGAAAGCGCTCCAGTGTGCTCTCTTGCAAGAGTCATGCCCCCCAGGCAATGATATCCTGGGTGACCTTGCTGGCCTTCCTCCCATTGCCTTGCATGGTGCACACCTGTCTCTCAGCACACTTGTTGCATATCAACATGACTGAAAATGAGTTACCAGGTGTGGTGTGCTTCATTCCTTGGTACGGCACACCCAAGGTTAGAACGAATTGTTTATCAAGTGCACGTAACACACCAGATGCAGGGGAGATGTTTGCCACCAATTCCCAGTCTGCCTTGAGGCCTTGATGAAGGAAGTGCGACTGCACGATCACCTGAGCACGGTGATCGCAATGAACATAATTTTCTTACCTTAAGGCACCTGATATGATGCTCTTGGTTTAAGTCCACGCCTATCCAATGTGCATCATGCCCTGTGAGATTGATCAGAATGTTGTCTTGCACAACATCCCTGCCAAGATGTTACTCAGGGGCATATATATCAAAAATGAACTGGCGACCCACGCAAAATCTTGTGTCCATGCATTCTTGAGGTTCTGAACCAACCAGCACATCTCATTCGTGTAGTTTTTGGCCCCCCCACCATAAAACATTGTCATCAGGATCCTAAGCATGTCTTCGATGCGCCTGAAGTCACCCAGGGAGCATGACTCACACAATTCCTTAAAGGTCAGCAAGTCCATATTTAGCGGGCAGCCATTGTTGAAGATCTCATCTTGGGATTCCACATCTGGAGTGGACGCATACTTGTGCCGAATGACCCAGGCCAACCAAATCAGGTCACCTGGGCCTGGTGATGAGTCCACAAACTTCTGGAGACTGGCATGACCACACTCTGCTTCCCAATAATGAAGCAGATGACCTTCCAGTATCATATCAAAATGGGATACGAGTGTGTGATAGTTGGGTTTTCCTGCACTCAGGCATGCACGGTCTAACAGGACGATATAATAAGCAAGGCTCCCTTCGTCTTTGACTGCCCCCCGATGGACATTGTGCAGAAGCCAGGCCAGATTGAGACACGCATGAAATAAACCTGGCACTGGCTGTAGTGGTTTGAAACATCGCAACATAGTGGTATCCTGTGCCTGGTCAAACTGCACGCTCCTGATGAGAGCATTTGTCACACGATCATTGAATGTTGGAACTGCCAGCTCCTCCATATCCTCATCCGAGCACCCAAGTTGAGAACGATAGATATTCTCGATCACCCTGATCATATCTGCAATCAAAGACTCTGGTATGGTTGTTGTTCACAGGGGGTGTTCTACAGTCCTATGTGCTCCTGGTTGATGATGTTTTCGAAACTGCAGCTCAGGATGATTTTTGAGGTGTGCCAACCCATGGTATGAGTCAATCAGAACATGGACAATGTGCATATGAATTTGAAAATAATGGCTCCTTCGTTGCAAGGCCAAAGGCCATATGTCCTTTGCAAAAGAAATGTCCTCACACAATCTCATGCTCATCAGAATTGATGTCAGATGGCAGGCCTCAGATGACCCCAAACACAGATGATATAGAGTGCTTGAGGTCCCACTCTGAACCTTTTGAGGGGTCAACAGACGTTGCTCAACAAAAATGGAGGTTGAGCAATTGATGTTGTCCCACCAGAGGCTATGGGGCCCCTTGACAACATCCCTTGCCTGTTAAATACACTGAGCAGCAATGGTCTTCTGTGCCAGGAGCCCTGAGGGCAAGGACATGCAGAGTCCCAATTGCAAAAGAACCTCCATTACATTACATGATGTCCGTTCCACCATGAGAAAAAGTGTGAATGGCAGCGCAAGTGATGTACAATTCTGGGACCGATGATTGGCTAGTTGCATCGCAATCACATGTACAATCTCAAGCGTGACATTAAGATATAATAAAACCTGTTTATTAACTCACAAGAGGGCTCACATCATCAGGACATTTGTTTTTGTTTTTCTTGGCCCGGTTACTCAAAGCTGCGCAATGTAAGATCATTAGAGTTGTGGGAGTCAGTGTTACTAGGGATGAGCTGATAGAATCTTGCAGGCAGAAGTTCTCCAAATCTGCCACCTTGACCTCACCGATGGTACTCACCATAATTGCAGTTAGCGCATTCATCTCGGTATCCACAACTCTCAAAACCATTTCAAGCCCCAGTGGTTCGGCCCAGCTTGATATATGTGCCTTCCCAGTGTCAGAGTTCCACCAGAGGTCCATGATCATATCAAAATGGCCACTGTCAGCCCAAAAGAAAGTGTTTGCCCACGGGCTGAAATCCTCCGTGCTGAATATGACACGAAGAAACTCGCCTAGATATATGCAATGGCTACGCATATAAGCCATGATATAATCAATGTGTTGCCTCTGCGTCTTCCTGCATCCAGGCTGAGAAGAACTGGGCATCACCCAGAATGCTGGGGCCCAGTGCTGCATGTGTTCATGCATTCTCAGAGGTGGGATAAGCCACCCGAGAAGGAAAAGATGGAGGAGGGATGCTTGGGCCCTTGGGAAGAGCCTGCACACCAAAGAAACTCAGTGAAGGGGCCAGATTAACAGGCGGTGCTGGAGTAGAAGCTGCACAATCACTACTTTGAACCAGCAAGGTGGATGATTGCTGATATTGTCCATGAGTACCGTGTGATAATAATGATCTGAAATCAGGCAGCTGTGCACTTGTATATAAAACGGAGGGTTCTAGAGAGCGATGGATATAAGTGAACTCTTGAGGCCTCATCGGTTGAGGTATCTGAAGGCCAGGAGTCAACGGGTGGTCAGCCGCCATAGCCAAGCTTATATAATGAGAGATTCCGGATAAAAAGAGCATAGTTTGAAGCCAAACGAATGTCATCTGCCCACAGGATGTTCTGCACGACGAGCTGCTGCCTGGGCAATGCATAGGGCCAGTGCGTTGAGTCCGCTTTGTCACGATCGTCGCCAATGTTTGGGGCTCGGACGATGCCAGATGTGGTCGTATGATAAATCCAGACCAGTTCTCCCAGTCTCTCTGATGACATAAGCCTGCCACAAAGTCTCAAGAGGCTGGTCATGAGTCTAACTATTCTCAGTAATTTCTTGGTTTCAAGGCTTCTCAAGATCATTTATATTGTTTATATAATAGCTGTTTAATGTAAGTATACAACAGCAGAGATCTCTTTCTTGGCTACACATGACACCCATTGAACTCCCTGGTGCATATAGAGTGTCAGGTGTGTCTATTCTACAGTTTTCTATTTATTCTTTTGATTCTACCCTTATTTTGGAGAGGGGAGAAAATTACCAGGGAAGAGAAATCCTATGTGGTGTTTTTCATATGCTAATATACTTCCAAGCATTAATTAAATTTACATTTAATAGAACATTTTATTTAAAATAAAAGGATGAAACTCTGCACATCAGTACTCTGGGGGCTCACATGAGGGCCTTTTCTGAGCACTCCAGGACTTGTGGAAGGGAACTGAAAGCTAGGGAACCATCTGTTAGTCAACTATCTATATATGAACTCTCTAAGCACAAAATAGGGCATCCCACAATTATAGTATATGGTATTTTTTACAGGTATACCTGTACTTGTACTCTATCTGTGAATATTTACACGTAAACATTGATCAAAATCCATATCTGCACTCCCCATTTGTGCAAGTATACAGGTATAATATATATCTGCAGGTGATTCCCCAACACAGATTCCAAAGGATGTAAGCATCGGATGACTTTGGAAATCTTTGGAGAATGTCAGATGGTGAAGGCCCAAGACAGAGTAGGTGAGTGAAGGCAAAGGTGAGTGAAGGCAAGTGAGTGAAGGCAAAGGTGAGTGCAAGGCAAAGGTGATTGTAAGTTGTGTGGATGAACAGCAGGGAACACAGATCAAAACAGGAATGAAAACAAGTAGGTGTGCTTTTATCTGCCTTAACATATGTTTTTCTGATTCTGAATATCCCCATATTACTATTGTCTTCATTCTCTTTGATAATAATGAGTGAGCTGTAAAGGGCACACCCACTTGTTTTCATTTCTGTCTTGATCTGTGTTCCCTGCTGTTCATCCACACAACTTACAATCACCTTTGCCTTCACTCACCTTTGCCTTCACTCACCTTTGCCTTCACTCACCTTTGCCTTCACTCACCTTTGCCTTCACTCACCTTTGCCTTCACTCACCTACTGTCTTGGGCCTTCACCATCTGACATTCTCTGAAGATTTCCAAAGTCATCCGATGCTTACATCCTTTGGAATCTGTGTTGGGGAATCACCTGCAGATATATATTATACCTGTATACTTGCACAAATGGGGAGTACAGATATGGATTTTGATCAATGTTTACGTGTAAATATTCACAGATAGAGTACAAGTACAGGTATACCTGTAAAAAATACCATATACTATAATTGTGGGATGCCCTATTTCTGTGCTTAGAGAGTTCATATATAGATAGTTGACTAACAGATGGTTCCCTAGCTTTCAGTTCCCTTCCACAAGTCCTGGAGTGCTCAGAAAAGGCCCTCATGTGAGCCCCCAGAGTACTGATGTGCAGAGTTTCATCCTTTTATTTTAAATAAAATGTTCTATTAAATGTAAATTTAATTAATGCTTGGAAGTATATTAGCATATGAAAAACACCACATAGGATTTCTCTTCCCTGGTAATTTTCTCCCCTCTCCAAAATAAGGGTAGAATCAAAAGAATAAATAGAAAACTGTAGAATAGACACACCTGACACTCTATATGCACCAGGGAGTTCAATGGGTGTCATGTGTAGCCAAGAAAGAGATCTCTGCTGTTGTATACTTACATTAAACAGCTATTATATAAACAATATAAATGATCTTGAGAAGCCTTGAAACCAAGAAATTACTGAGAATAGTAGTATTTATCATGAGTGACCAGGAGAGTGAGATGTTCTAAAAGCTGCAGTGCATGGATAGACAACAAATTACAGATAAAGAAAGCTAGTAGGTACTACATGCAAGGTATAGAGTATGAAGCCCTGGGCCTTAGTGGATGAGGCCCGGAGGTGTTGATGTGGGGAGGAGCACATGGTTATATAAGACACTATTGCTGCAGTGTGCTGGAAATTATTATATTTTATATTATGTTACATTAATATTGGACTATTTTCTGAAAGACACAGCCAAAACCCGTGAGTTTTGGTGAATATATGTCATTCACTGTGTGCAACAATGACGACATGTCTCGATGTTGACGGTGTCATGTGAGTGTCAAAGCATGTGCCATATAGTATGTAGTGGTACATAGTCGCCCACATATTCACAAGTACTTGTAAAATTCAAGTCCATCTGAATTTTTGTGAATTATTCGTTGTGTGAGTACATACTGCTTATCCTATCTACTTAGGCCGCCTATTGACACCCATCTGGTGCCCTAATTAGATAACGTTGTCTGGGTATGGTAGGTGGTTTTTAATTTTTGATTTTGCAGTTTAGATCTGGATTCTGACCTAGTGCTACATATTTGAGTCTGAGAACGTGATCACGTGGTCCAGACCGGTACCTTACCGATGCTGTGTACCCATGCTTGCAGAATCATTAACAAAGGTGACGTAGGAGCTTGTTGGGGGCAGTCTGAGCCGTCTGAGATGGGTCCAATGACGAGAACTTGAGCAGGGCATAGAAAAACGTTTGGGACTAGGAGTAGTACAAATATATGTCACGTGACTGTAGTTCCACTTTATGACTGTGGGAAGATGATGGAGATGATGTGGGCCATAGTTCTCATAACCATAATCTGACAGGAAAGAACCAATACAGGGATTGTCATAAGTATTCTCTGGCACAGCTACAGCCCACCTACAAGCTCGGTAGTGATGGTGACCCATGCAGACAGAGATCGCTATCTGCAGGCCCAAGCGCAGCTGAAGAAAATTAATTTCTTTTTTGCTGGCCATAGTTTCAAATATTTTAAGGTTAAGTTGTTTAGTCCTGCATCTTTTCCTTGCTGCATCTTTTCTCTCCAACCTTCTATGCAGTGTGATGGTTGTGGGCTAATATTTGATCTCAGTAACCATGTGCAGGTCATTCCCTGTGAAAAATGTATCAAAATAAAAGCAGCACCTCTTCTGGAGCAGAAGGAGGATATCAAGGTATGTCTGACCGGTACTGTTACATGGCTGGAAGGCTGAGTGCTTAATAACAGAAAATTCCACAATTTAAAGGGTGTGGCGCAGTTTATGCAAATATGCCAGGGATGTGTTGTGGTGCTTGTGAATTGATTTCAAGTGAGTGGCTTCCAATCACGTGACATGTTTGTTGATGCAATGTCAAATAGCAAATGTGACCGTACCAGATGCTATAATGGAAAGCATGACGACACACCAATCCCAGGCCATGGGATTTTGCATCAACCAGATGCACCAGCCTGCCAAGCAGCAGCTGAACAAAGGGCTCAAGAATGTGGCCCAGGCTTGTGCTCTCAACCAAACTCTCAAAGATGCTAGCAAGACGCCTAGCATTTGCATTGAGGGACAGTTGTGGATTTATTCCAAGAACTCTTCAAAGGAAAAGCCAGCAAGTTATTCTTCCTGTATCACAGTTTGTAGCTATAGGAATGTAATACCTAAACCTTTCTTTTCAGATCAAGCATCCGGGATCAAGACACACCACTATTTTCACTTTACCAGCCAGGGAGGCTCTTCAAGGTTTCTTTGACATACTATGCAAAAATTACCAAGCCGTACCTGACAAGGACATTGTCATGCACGAAAAAATATTGGCATCAATTGAGAGGTAACAAATAATCATTCCTTGCTTCCTCATCAATGAATACGCACCGAGAAAGATATGGGTCAGAGATTACAGTTCTCGTGATCAAAGATAACTCTAACTCTTGTCCTCTTGTGCTTGATGACTATGACATCACAATCTGCACCCTCCACACCAGGCTTACTCAGAGTGATAACATCTTGAAGAAGGATGCAACCGGAAATAGAATCATGTTGAGAATGTATGCATGGGCATCCCAAACAGGGGTAAAACATGGACGAGAGGTAACATATAATTGAACTGTGAGTTTGCACTTCATACTGAGCTTGGATCTGTAGGACTCAGATGAAGATGAAGATGAGGAAGACACAAACAGTTTCCCACCCTCAAAGCGGCAGTCCATCTCATCTAGTTCTTCTCCAGTACCCACAAGCATGCACAATTTGTGATCTATGTGTATAGGTGTAAAGTCTAAGAACAACTCAGTAAATCCAAGTATGCGCTCAGATATTATTAGCCATAAACCTCCTCCGAGTTTGTTATCTCCTGGGTTGAGAAAAGGACCTCTGTTAACTGCATATCATAGTACATATAATGCCAAAATTGCAGAGCCGTCTCAGGATCCTCCATTATCAGTACTGACATATGATGCTTATCCTTTCTACCATGTCACATGGGAAATATGTCCCAATGGTCGAGTGGAGTATGTCTATGGTGAAACCACAGAACTAATATTGGTGGCCAATGATTGGAGTTTGCACGACTATCAGAGCCAACCAAAGGGCAGCTACCTGGGCCGTGGGATTTAGAAATATGCATTTCAGATAGACCGTAACCTTGTACTCTTACAATCAGACTCACAAGTCTGTCTGTTGTTCTCAGGGCTGGGTCAAGAACTCTAAACTCACTCTTTGCCAGATAAACCCGATATCATCAATGTTTCTGATGTCAGAAGCACAGAATAAAGACTCAATGCTACGGTCATTGTTCCAACTAGTTACGGCAGATTATTTCATGAAGAGTTTTCACACACGGGCTGAGAAATCCGATGTGCAACTCCCTAGTCAGTGTTTGTTTTCTTGGGTTATCGTGTCCTGGAACCTGATGCATTCCATTTTAGAAATGCGATTCAATGCCCATGGCACTTTCATTGGCATGGTGGAATTGGACAAGCTTAAGCTAAGATCAGAAAAAGGCAAAGATTCCCGCTCACTATGATTCACAGCTTTCATGGCATCCCCACTTCTGACTGGTACATTTTGGAAGTATTCTGGTTCAGAGAAAACAGGGTGCAATGGAGAGAGTGGATTTGGAGCTGGTGTATATGCCTTTGCACACCATGCTGTTATTGATAGTGGCAAAAAAGTACTTATTTGCAACCTCCAAGGTATGTTGCATCACACTCCAATGAACTGTGGTCTTCGTGTACTTAGCTGCACAAAGGAATGCTCATGGGTGATGAGCTTGTATTATTTGATCCCCAAGTGCACACATATGTGCTCTTACTACCAAACAGTGAAACACATCCCACTAACTTGGATCACATTCTTCAAGTACAACAGAAGCCATTCATTGACTGCTTTCTTCGTGAGCATACCTGCAATCATCTCTGTGTTGTAGGTCTGCAAGAGGACACAAGCCTCCAGGGATCTAGTACCGAGACAGATAATCAAACACACCGGATGGGGCCTCCACAGCCAGGCAAGCAGGCTCATCATCTAATGATTTCTGATTTGTGGGTTGCAAAGTCAATAGTGATATTGACCATGCCACTGAAATTGAAATAGGGTTGATGATCACACACATGAAGACAATTAATCTGAACAAAATGTATAACTGCATGTCTATCATTCACTGCATAATATTTTCTGCCTGTACAAAATTTCTTATCAAAATCAAGCCATAAAAACCGCAATAAAATTTTATAATTTGTAATGTTGTGCTTGCAGCCCACCAAACTATCATATGCTCTAAAAACAACCAACAGTTTATTTGGTGTTCAGGATACTTAGCATGGCTCGATACACAGCCCAGACATTTTCCAATGTAATTTCCATGTTAAGACTGTCAAAGATAGTTTGCACATGTGCAGCATATTCCACACTGGTGAAGCGAATGGGAACATCACCACCCAACTCTTGAGCTTTCGCACAAGTGAAACATCAACAGATTGCAAGCAATGAATCCCACCATACTCATGGGCTAATGCCATGGCCACATTGGGGGCAACCCCAGATGGATTGTGCTTGTTACGATCCTTGTTTACATAATGATTGTTGAAGTGGTCACACAAAAGATTGAGCTCCAGTTGAATCATTTTTGGCCAGAGCCACTGCACAAGATTTCTAGGAAAGTATTAAGCATCTGAGAATGAAAAAATGTCAGAAGACATACTATTGCTGATCATCATTTCTCTTATAGTTGTGCCATATTACCTTGACATTGTCTCCCCATTGGAGATGTAGCTGAAGCCAGCCACACTCAATAGTCGTATTACATATACTGGGCATGAACAGATGTGCCAGAAGCTCAGTGATAGGGAGTTCGGGAGAAAAGGCCTCACTGCAATTGGGATTGTCAATGTTATATTTTCACATTGGAAACAAGATTACTGGAGTGTGCTTGCAAAACCATACATTACTGTGGTTTCCGATCCACAGTCTGTGGTAGATTGAATAGGCATTCCTGCGGGACTCCTTGTCAGTCAGTTACAAAATAAACCATGATGCTACACACCACCAAGTTCCTCTACCAACAACAAGTAGAGGTAGGCAATGGCAATACCTATGTGATTGTTAGGGATTACCCATAGCCTGTGCCATACCCCAGATCACACATCACGAATACCCCACACAGGGAATCTGATTGAACTCAACTTGTCATGTCCATCGGCACTCCATTCGTAGTTGGGCCCTAGAACTACCAGGGGAACCCAATGAATCTTCTTTGCCGTTGGGTCATGAAGAGTGAAGCCCTTGGGCTCTTGAATGTGCATTTCCATTTCCACATAGTCCCTGGAATCCTGCATTCAGTGCTCTGAGTCATTGAAAGAAGTGTTGAAAGTACTAACCTTGTCAGATGAATTCCTGTCCTCCTGGCAATAATTCCTTTCACAAAGCATGGGCCACATCTGTTCAAAGGGTCCTTGGCCATCTCATCAAGCACAAGTTGTCTTTTTGTGATGTCAGGCAATTGTTGAGTTGTCTTTCCACTGGCTGTCAGGCCCATTTTCGAGCGGCATCTTACAAGAGAGGCCAGACTAATCAGGTAATATTGACAGTTGCATTGATAGATGACATAAAGTGAACACACCTTATAGATATGTCATGTTGAGATTTGAGAAGTCAACTAAGGGTATTCTTGTTAATGACCCCCTATTGGATACCTATCAGATAAGAGCTTCAGTTATTGTGACTAGCAAAACTGTAGTACAATGCTAACTACCACAGGAGTTAAACTCCCCTGTTTGGCTTTGACAGCCATGAAGTGGTGCGTGCACTGTCGGTTTACTTTCGGAAATGAATCCAAAAGACAGTGGGTAGCGGTGTCGTCGTTGCACGGCTACTTACACTGGTGTTCGGCTCAGTGCGCTTTGCTATCAGCAGCAACAAAGGTAGAACAAAGACGAAGATGATGACGTAGCAGTGATGATGATGATGACGTAATACGCTGACGTAAGCGTAGACGAGATACAACAGCAAATGTCACATGATTGACAAAGCTGGCCTTGATGTAGACGTAGTAGTAGTAGTAGACTTAGAAGACTTAGACTTGAGACTTAGACGAGTGAATCCAACTGAAAGAGGTGAATTGGGGTACACTAAGGCGAAACAGGCCTTATATACATGAGCAGAACAACAAACGATGCGAGTATGCCATACAACGATGTCGTCGACAGCAGACAGGAGAAATGACTAACGGCGAGAGGCAGAAAACCAAAATAGGAAGGTGGTTTGTAAGGAAATGGAAAAATGAGTCAGGTGGTCGAAGAAATGAGGGGAAATATGGCAGCGAATTTGAAATAGAAGCCAGAAATAGAATAGAAGTGAGTCATAGACAATAGACCATGTGGAACAATTGGAAATAGAAGTACAGCCAAGAAGCGAGTGAGTCAGGTGATGAAAAATGAGTCATAGCCGTCCAATAGGATTCCAGTTGCTTGTCAAATTTCTCCGAAGATGAGTAAGTGAGTCATGTGACTTGATGACGACTCAGAAACATGTGAACCAATCATGACACTTGGATACGAATTTCCTCCAGAGAGAGAACGAAGACGAGCCCTTCTTGATGAAGTCCTTAGGCACATAACCGTAGCAAATCTCTGTTCCTGGTCCGTGCTCTTTGATGTACCAGTTATTCCTGAGGACGATGCGATGCCAACCATTCACTGGTTCGAAGTTTGGGTCAAAACCGATGACGTAGAAGGGAGCATGGAAGGTTTGATCGAATACCCATACGCAATCGTGAATGTGATAAGGAGGATATGAGGGGAATATTCGGTATGGGCCTTCAGGAGATTCGACATATAGGGGATAATACCGACGATGTGTGACTTGTGGAGGAGGACTGGACAAATGTACATCAAGGGGAGAACACCGACTAGGAAGTTCAACGCGTGGTCCAACGTGTATGTCTGGCTTGGCGGTCATCTGAAACGAATCATGGGACATGGTGGCGGCAATGCTGGATGGCATATTGAAAATAGAATTGATGAAAAATAGAATGAGTGTGGAGATGATGTGTCTGGCAGACTGGAGGTAGCACAGCAGATGATGGTCTGGCGAAAGCTGATGATGATAGGCGTGTGTGCAGTGAGCGTCTTTTGTAGTGTAGTAGGCGCTGTCGAGTATCATGCTTGTCAGCGCCCCTTATTTTCTTCCATCCCCTCCCCCTCTCGCCGTAAATGTGGCGAACTTATGGGTGAGTCACTTGTTGGCGGCTCACCCTTCTCGCTTCAATTGCGAGTTTTATTGGTTATAGCTGCAGCTATATGCGGCTTAGGAGGGGGTCTTTTGGCTTCTGTTTTGTGTTCGTTACTGAGTGTGTTTGCTCCATTGGGGATTTTTTCACTCCCCATGAGTATTTGTCCTGAACCGTTAAAGTCCAGGATCAATCCCATCCTTCTCAGGAATGGAGTTCCTAGTATAACATCGTAATAACCAACGTTAGCTACATTGAACCTCAATGGTTTTAGTCCCAAATCTTATGGTGTCTCTGACACCATAGTTTATGGTAGATTTACTACCAACACAGTGTTAGGGACTCATGCCGGGTTTGACGTCGGACTGTTAGGGTTTGCCGGATTTGACATCGGGGTCGGATTTGGTTGGAACTCTCCTTGACTGAGATCGATGGTCGCAATATTCAGAAATGCATGGAATACTGGATGACTTGGAAGTCGGAGATCCGAAGACTGATCTATACGGGCATTGGCTTCAACTTATGGGTTGCGCCCTCTTGGATTTCTAGTGCCCTGGTATTTCAGACTGAAGACCAGAAATGTTATCGGGGTTCCGATTGGTCGGGTCTGTTCAGAGGTCAGTGCCAATGATGCGTTGAGACTTATCGGAGATGAGTGGGAGCTTCGAAAACTTGGGGATGTGGAGTCAATGCGGATTGAATAGGGGTAATAATAAATCAATATCAAGTAAGGGTTAGCTTTACTGGAAAGCGAGTGGAATCAAGGAGGACTTGGAATGTCGGATGAGGTGGGGTTGGAATAATCGGAATGATTGGAATAATCGGGATGATTGGGATGATCAGAATAATCGGAATAATCAGGATGATTGGAATAATCAGGATGATTGGAATAATCGGAATGATCGGGATGGTTGGAATAATTGGAATAATGAACAAAACAAACAAGGTTTGAAGGAATTTGATATGATATGATATGATACGATAAGATACAATACAATACAATACAATACAATTTACAAGCCAAAGAAGCTTGATCAAGAGAGAACGTATTTAAGACATGCAGGATTCCGAAATCGGGAATGGGAGATAAGGGTGCATGATATGGAGTTCTGAAGTCGGAGTGAATACGGAAATCAAGATGTGCGTGATACGGAGTTCCGGAGTCAGAGCGAATACGGAGTTCCGGAGTCAGAGCAAATACGGAAATCAAGATAAGACATACGGGGATAATGTCGAAATAGAATCATGACTAAGAATAATAAATGGGGACATGTCGGAAATAAGCAGAAAAGAGCTTATTGGAATACGTGAAATGTCAGAGTAACACGAGTCGGATCTGGGATCTAACAGTATCTCCCTTTTACGGCTGAGCCCTCGAGGCTGATTACGCTATTGAATACTGTGGGAAGTTTTGGGTGTCGGTTATCTGTAAAGGCTGAGATCTTGGATCGGACATATATATAGGAGAAAACACTTTGTGAAAACGCAAATCACTTTTGATCCCCTACCACCACCACCCAAGCCAAAAATGCCATTGCGTTCCAAGTCGTCATCGCCCACACACTCCGTCATCAAAATCAGCTCTGGCAAAGAACTCGCTGCCAAAGTGAGGGCAGGGGATTCTGGGGCGACTGTGAAAATCACAAAAAGGCAAAGGCAAAGCGGGAAAAGCAGGAGAGGGAGGTGGCGGAACAGTGGGAGCGGGAGCGGAAGGAGAAGGAGGAATGGGAGCAGAAGGAGCAGGAAGAAAGGGAGCAGAAGGAGCAGGAAGAAAGGGATTGGAAGGCGAAGGAGAAGGAGGAGGCAGATCAGAGGAAGCGGAAGGAGGAGGCAGATCGGCGGAAAGCCGAGTCGATGCAGGTGGTGCGGGAGGAGTTGAAGTGGGAGGAGGAGGCCTGACTCAAACATTTTTCGGTAAGTTGGATTATTGTGTGCTGATTGAGTGATTGACAGAAGATTGGACTAGCTGGAGAAAGTCGACCTGTATCTGAAAGGCAGTTCGGAATTCATTGGAGGCCGCAAACGGTGGCTTGAGGATGTCTGGTCGGAGGCTGATGACTTTGACAATAGGTGCGTGCTTTGTCAGATGCGGGGTTTAGAGTGCGTCGACGAGGAGCGGAGGACCGGAAATCACGGAAGCGGGCCTGCATTCGGTGTCAGAACGATTGGAAGAAATGCACGAGGCCAGGCGACGCGGATTTCGCGGCAGAGATGGCGGGGAAGTTGTCGTTACCGGCGTCCAGGCGGGTTCAGGCGGAGAACACAGAGGCCAGACCCAGACCGGCGACAAAAAGGCATCGGGCAGAAGCGGTCGCGGATTGGGAAGTAGTGGTGTCATCGGGGAAGGGTAAAGGAAAAGAGTGGACGACGGAGGATGAGGCGGAGGACGAGGCGGAGGATGTAGGACTCGCGGCGGAAGTCCGCGGGCTCCAAAAAACCATCCATTCCCTCACGAAGTGGCTTCGTTACAACATGGAGGGGATGGCGGCTTTCAACAATACATTGAAGAAGTCGCACTGGATAGCAGAGATCGAGTTCAAATTCTGGAAGAAGCAGTGGGAGACATACCACGGAGTGTCAGCACCGCAACCGGAGTTGGGCTCAAAAGCCGGGTCGGAGAATGAGGGGGGAAAGTCGGGCTTCAACCAGAATTGGAGAAGGCGGTGGATAAGGGGAAAGGGAAAGGGAAGGAAGCAGATGACGTCGGGATGGACGTCGATGTCGTCCCAGAGATACCAGAAAAGGAGGTTCCGAGGGAGGCAAAAATTGGCCAGAAACCGGAGGCAGAAGTCGGCCAGGAACCCGAGGCGGAAATTGGCCAGGAGGCAGTGAATCTGGGAGATGTGGATTTGGAGAAACAAGTGGAGGAGGAATCAGGACCCGGAGGTCAATGGGCCAGAAGAGGAAACGATGCAGTGAGTAGGAGTCGGAAGGGGAAAAAGTAATATAAATAAATTGGAGGAATCTTGGTGAAGTGATGTAGAATGGTTTAGACAATGAAGTTGTGGTTTTAAGATCGGAAACAGTGAAATGATCAGAAAAAAAGAACGGAAATGATCAGAAGAATGGAAAACTCGGAAAGACAAGAAACAGTGAATCAAAGATGTTTGAAGTTCAAGGGTGTCGGAGAAATTGGGATAAGTTGGAATCGGACGAATGTCGGGATTGACTCGGAATTGGGATTGGACTTGTAAGAAGTCATGAAGAAGTTTGAAAGGGTCAGAATATCAGGATGTGAACGGTCACAGATGTCAAAGGAATTCCAGAATTGCAGGATGTAAATAGAAGCTTAGTAGGAGTGAAAAAATTGAAGCGTTGGTTGGAATTGTTGGAAAAGATCAGAGTCGGAGTGGGGGATTGGAAATGGATAAGGTGTCAGCATAGTGGCTACTCCCCCTTTAAGGTAGACGTCCCATCGTCTACCTCAAACGTCGGAAGGGAGGTAAAGGAGTTGGAGTGTCGGAGGACCAAAGGATTCATCGGGAACGTATTGGCTTTTCTAAGGAGATGAACGGTGTCTACTTGGAAAATTTCGATAGTGGTCTTGATGTTGTCTGATTGAAATCGTTGTAATCACGGATTACCTGAGAATTCAGAGAATATCGGAAGTTTGGACTTGAAAAGGGATAAGAGGAGTGAATTGGAAATTTCGGGATTTCAGAGAACTGTTTGCAAGGAAAACAGAGTAAGGAAGACGTGTAGGAAAGAAAAGGGTGTAGGAAAAATAGGAAATGAAATGTTTTGGTGGAGTTGTGGGTTTCTTTTCAGAAACATTGGTAAGGTACTTGATATTCGGCCTGGAATATTGTCCTAATGGTTGAAGGGTCAGAATTGGAAACATGAGTTGGAGGATGTATGGATGGTGCATTCATGGATACGAGGGGTTTAACAGCGCCGTTCGAAGGAGATCGTTATTGATTCCGAAGGCGGTTTGTTGGTTATTGTCCCATAATGCAGAAATCGGTATTGATGACTAGACTTAGAGTCGGAGTAACTGCGTTGTATCTTGAATAGTCAGATTTGTAAGTCTGGAAGTCAGAGGTCGGAAAAACTAAATCTTGGACGTGGAAGGATGTCTTTGAGGAATCGGTGTTCGGACTTGAAGATCGTCCTGGGGTGTTCTCGAGGAAGTACAGACGTACTGGGCAGAATGTAATCGGATGAAATCCTATAGCTGGAGTCTCGTTAATGTTCTCGAGGTGGTTCTGGCAGAACTGGATGTAAGGAAAATGATTTCCCAAAGTGAGATTCTCTCCCTCCGATAGATGTGATCTTGTCAGAGTACGTAGTGGAATATTGATGATCGCTTGTTGGGAAATGGAAGAATCGATGTAACGGATTTTCCTCTCGGAAATGCACTGAAGTTTCCACATCGTCGTTGCGAGTTGAGGTTTCATCAAGCATTGACATTGGATATCGCAGCAAAGTCGGAGATTCAGAGATTCTGAAAAACACAGATTGCAGGTTTCTTAAGACATGTCATAGAATTGAATCTTCTTGTCGAGGAGTGTGGAACTAGGTACTACCCAATACCCTGTCAATCAACGGATTGAGGTGGGTGGGTTAGTGGTGTTCCCAACACATCGGAACAATTAGAAGCAAGTGTCGTTATACGTAATGTAATAGCGACCGGATTTTTCGCTCGATGGGAGGACATGATTTTCAGAGTTCAGGCGGAATTGTTGGAAGTACAAAGGGTGTTTTCGGAAAGTGTCTGTGATGTTCTCGGTAAGGCACAAATAAGATGTGAACGCGGATTCGTGCTCGAGAGTCTCTGAGCTGTCAGTTTTGGGGATTCGGAAGGTCCTCTAAAGGGACCTTGATGTTGGAATCACTTATCGTGACAGTTGTGGTTTGGGATTTTGCTTTCCTGGCGAAGGATGATGACCTCGGGCATTCTGTCACCTTATGACCAGGTCTTCCACAGTAGGGGCATAGCTTGTCATTGATATGTCGTTGTCTCTCCTGCAGCATTAACTTGCCATCTTGTCTGAGGATGTTGGAAGGTTTCGGTGTCGGCAAAATTGGGGTTTGGTCGGAAATTGCTGCCATGTATTGTGAGTCATCACAAGGATGGTTGGAAGTTGCATTGTCGATGCCGCTCGGGATCAGGTTGGGTTTGAAGTCTTCGTTTGTGAGGCACTTGTTGAGAAAACTGGGGTACTCGTGAATGTTTGATAGGTTGATGATATTTTTGATAGATCTGTTGGTATTGTCCAAATTGAGTGTTTGAATTCAGGTGTGGGAAGACATTTATAGAAATCAAGAGTGTTAGCTTGTAAATACTGTTAGGGACTCGTGCCAGGTTTGACGTTGGACTGTTAGGGTTCGCCGGATTTGATGTCGGGGTCGGCTTTGGTTGGAACTCTCCTTGACCGAGATCGATGGTTGCAATATTTGGAAATGCACGGAATACTGGATGACTCGGAAGTCGGAGATCCGAAGACTGATCTATACAGGCGTTGGCTTCAACTTATGGGTTGTGCCCTCTTGGATTTCTAGTGCCCTGGTATTTCAGACTGAAGACCGGAAATGTTATCAGGGTTCCGATTGGTCGGGTCTGTTCGGAGGTCAGTGCCAATGATGCGTTGAGACTTATCGGAGATGAGCGGGAGCTTCGAAAACTTGGGGATGTGGAGTCAATGCGGATTGAATAGGGGTAATGATAAATCAATATCAAGTAAGGGTTAGTTTTACTGGAAAGCAAGTGTAATCAAGGAGGACTTGGAATGTCAGATGAGGTGGGGTTGGAATAATTGGAATAATTGGAATGATTGGAATAATCAGGATAATCGGGATGATTGGAATAATCGGAATAATCAGGATAATTGGAATAATTGGAATGATCAGGATGGTTGGAATAATCGGAATAACGAACAAGGTTTGAAGGAATTTGATACAATATGATATGATACGATAAGATACCATACAATACAATACGATTTACAAGCTAAAGAAGCTTGATCAAGAGAGAACATATTTAAGACATGTGGGATTCTGAAATCGGGAACGGGAGATAAGGGTGCATGATACAGAGTTCCGAAGTCGGAGTGAATACGGAAATCAAGATGTGCATGATACGGAGTTCCGGAGTCGGAGTGAATATGGAAATCAAGATAAGATGTATGGGGATAATGTCGAAATAGAATCGTGACTAAGAATAATAAATGGGGACATGTTGGAAATAAGCGGAAAAGAGCTTATTGGAATAAGTAACACGGGTCGGATCTGGGATCTAACACACAGGCTAGTTGTAAGCCTATGGGACATTCAAGTTCGAACATCTTCATCTTGGTTGCATGTGTGAATTTGGGTGATATCATCACGCCTTCACACCCACTGTCTAGCATACAGTGGGCTCGTGTGCCTTCAACTTCACAGTAACCAGAGATAGTCTGATTTTCTTCACGCGGTCTTTTAGGCCATGTTTGATCTTTGTGTCAAGCCCTATGGTCATAGACCGGCTCGACAGTTTTGTCTATTATACTGCCCACGGCTAGTCGGACGGGTTGGACATGGGAGTTTACGCTCTCACTTTGTATTTGCGCGGCATATATGCTGTGTCTGTCGCAGTATCCTGTGGCATGTATCGTGCTGGCACGATACTCAGTCCAATTCTCCTTGGACTTGTCGTCTGACCATCGGAACTTTTCTGTAGGTTCCATTTGCCAGTCTCCGACTATCTGGTTGGGGTACTCTTCTTCAGGAGGTAACTCCTCCTCTTCTAATTGACTTGGAACATCTGGCGGCTCTAAGTTCTCTCGTTCTACCTTGTCTCTGAGGTCTTCTTCTATTCGTGCGCCTGCAATGTGCGGCTTGTCCCGTAACTTGGGGCAATTAGTTTTTATGTGGCCCGTTTGGCAACATTCGTAGCAATGTACATCTGATGTACGTATTCTCCCTATTCCGGCTGTGCCCTGCCTAGGGGCGTTATTTGCCACTGCTTTATTTCCAGCAGTGGCCACTGGTGCCGTGGGTATGGTTTGTGGCTTGTATGTCGGTTTACCCAACTGCGTTTTACTTGTACTAGGCTGCGAAGTCTTCGCAGCCTGTTCAGGCTTTGTCATAGCCTGACTCTTTTTTGCTGTTGTACTACCGCTGGCCGTGGTAGTACTCACTCGTGTGCTGTAGTCATAGCGGGACACTGACTCGATTACTCGAGCTTCATGTCACAATTCCTCTAAGGAATGAGTCTCCGGGGTGTATCCCCATTTGAGGACTTCTATCCTCAAAGATGTTCTTAGTGCAGCTAAGAATCTTTTATTCATAGAGTACTTATCTGGCGGCATTATCATGCGTGCCGAGTACTTTAGAATATCACTGAGGATTTCATCCACACTATGACTTCCTTGCTCTAGGGAGTCAAATTTGTTTGACGCTTGTCTATGCATCAACGTATGTAGAAATCACTGCTGTAAAGCAGCAACTACAGACTCGAGGGTCCAGTCCTGAATCTCTCAGTCCCACCTTTCTACTGTCTGAGTGAACCACTTGGACGCCTTGTCTTTAAGGCGAGTGCCCATGTATCCTATCTGAGCCTTAGTCTCAGATGGTCCAAGTAGGTTATTCATACTTAACCATCACAGTATTCCTGTGATGAACGTCTCGAACTCGTCGAGATCGGCACTTCCCCGGTATGGTTCAGGGTGAGGCAGTTTTATTCCTGCCTTCACGAAGGTGGATTTTTTGGCACTCACGTGTCAATTCTCATGGAGCGTGTTGCGCACCATCATTGCTATCCCGTCCATATGGTCGGGGCGGTCGTTAAAGTGAGTCGGCTGGCGACTGACTTCCGTGAGTGGTACCAATTGGTACCTCTCTGGTATGCCATGTATACTCACATTGGGGGGGGTCAACATCAGATCCCGCTGGGGCCTGACGTATTCCTCTGGCTACAGTTGGAATTCCACGTGTATCACCAGCCAGTCTGGCATTTGAGACTCGTTCATACGAGCTGTATTTGTTGTGCACTATCCTAGCGGCGTGCACTGCTTCTTTCATTTCACGTCCATTGCCCTGAGGATACTGTGCGGCCACTGCCTTTTCCGCTAGCTCTACGCTCAGTTCTAGAGTGTGGCGATGCCCTCTGGCAGCCTTTCGTTTGGCTTCAGCCCAACGGTCTGCTTGTTCTGCAAGCACGTCTTGCGTGTCCGCAATGCTAATTTCGGTGATGTCATCATCTGACTGAATTTGTCCAGTGACAATTTCAAAGAGGGATTGTCTATCCCTCACTCTATCTCGTGGTGCTTTACGTGTCACTTCCCTGTCAGACTGGTCATCTTCCAATTGAGTTCAGTTCTGAGCTCTAGGTATTTCTCCACGGGGTTCCATTCCCCTTTGAGGTTGTGCTTCGCCTTCTTCATCTGTATGATCCCTATTGGGATTGTTATCACGAAAGGCCTTTTTCCCTTTCATTCGCATGCGTTGTTTTGCGTGAAGTTCTTCTATAATTTTCCTCAGGCGTTCATCACATCTGACCAGTATTTCGCTAGCTTTTGTAGCTGCTTTCGCAGCTTTAGCTGCTTGTTTGCTCTGTTCACAGGCAAACATGATTTGTTGACGGGTATCATCCATCTCTTGCAGGATTTCCTCCATGAGTTCATCCTCCATGAGTTCGTCCTCAAGGAATTCTTCCTCTGTTGAATAGTCTCGTTCTGAGGCTTGTCTTTCAGGGCTTACGTGCCGATTTTCTATCATTTTGCTAGAGTGGCTTGCGTCACTCTGCTGCCTGGGTTGTACCCCAGGCGTTCCTCCTTTAGCATCTCGCACGGGTGTCATACTCACGCGTCTGCGGGGTTCTCCTTCTTGCATGGGGCCTTGGTCCCTTGCTCGTCGTGCATTGGTGTGTGACGGTGTGGAGGATTTTAAACCCTCCCTCTCCATCCTATCGAAACCAGTTGATTGGTTCCGATTGGCACTGCCTGGGCGTTTCCCCAGCACGCTGGACATTGACGTCACTGACGCTTCTTTCGAAGTGTCGCTCGGATTGCCATCTGCAATCTCGTTCACGTCAGCTTTGCTCGACAGGCGACTCGTCTGACTCCTGGTTCTGATCTGGAGTCTTGCGGACATTCTTTAAGAAGCACTCTCTGCTTCTTTCTCTAGCAAACCATATGGTTTGCTTTTCTGCACTCTCTTTTTTAGATCTAGCCTAGGCTAGTTCTTGGGGTTCAAAAAAAGTGTAAGGATTTTACACTTAAGTTGTGGTTATCACACGAGCTCAAAAGAACCATTCCAAACAGTTCTATAAAGCAGTGTGTGATGTTCACAAAGTAAGTGATGATGAATAACCTAAGGTTATTTTCACGCTACAAATAGTACAGTTGTGGACATATATGTACACAATTATAGCATAAGCATAGCCTATGCCTCTACAATACTTATTATATAGTGGTATATACTACTATCAATGGTATATATATGTATCAAGGGAATTATAATTCCCTTACAAAAGGGAACTGAGGTCGCATTGCTGATATCATTCGGGATTTGCTCAGGTTTGAAGTCTTTGTCTATGGGGCATTTGTCAAAGTTGCTGGAATACTTGTGAACACTTGATGGGTCAATGATATTGTCGGTGTCATTTTGTGCGGGTGTTCAGATTCAGGTGTCGGAAGACATTGTAGAAATCAAGAGTGGAAGCTTGTATATACTGTTAGGGACCAGATTGGACAGAAGGTCGGATTTGGTCAGAACTCTCCTTGACCGAAATTGGAAAGTCACGATATTCAGAAATGCGTGGAATATCAGATGGCTTGGAAGTTGGAGATCCGAAGCTGATCTATATGGGCGTTGGCTTCAACTTATGGGTTGCGCCCTCTTGGATTTCTAGTGCCCTGGTATTTCAGACTTGAATACCACATGGAATTATTGGAGCTCTGATGGTCGGTTCTATTTGGCAAGGATCAGTGACAAACAGTAAGTTGAGACTTATCAGAGATGAGCGGGAGATTTTTGGAGATTCGGGGTTTGGAATAATCAATGCGGAAAAGGAATCGGGGTAGCGATAAATGAATGTTGAGTGGGTCTTTAGCTTATCAAGAATGTATTTCGAAATGTTGGACATGTCAGAGTCGGAATAATCAGAATACCAATATAATGATGGGAGGCGTAAGGACTTTGATGTAGATAGGGTTTGGTGTGATGAAGAGTAACATAAAAGATATAATGATATAGAAGGTTTGACAAGATATATCAAGTATAACGAGATAACAGGTTTTAATGAGATATACAAGCTAAAGAAAGCTTGAACGAAGAAAGGTGTATTTAAAGAATATGCGGAATTCTGGAAATTGGAAACAAAGAGATAAGGGTGCGTGATACGGAGTTCTGGAATCAGAGCAAGTACGGAGATCGAGATAGAACATATGGGGAGAAGATCAATGACTAAGAATGATAAAATGGGGGTATATTGGAAATAGGTGGAAAAAGACTTATTGGGATATGGAAAACATCGGAATAACAGAAGCTGGATCTGGGATCTAACATTTTATAATCAGACAGGAACACTGTACCTGGGGGAAAGCTAGGGGACAACACATTAAGCAGATAAAAGTTGAAATAAGTGGAAAGCAACTGATATTAAGTTGATAACTACAAAAGATCTACCTAGAATATTTTGAACAAACTACAATCAGATATTTCTGCAAACTTTCCTGTTTGGCAGCTTCATTCCACCTTTGCAGCTTATTTCAGCTTCCTTCAGCTGGATCTGATATCTTCTTAAATAAGCAGACATAAGCCTTGTGCCTTTTCACTGGGTCTCATCAGCAGTCATCCAGGAAAGAGGCAGTGACTGAGTTCAAGAAATGAATGGCTGACCCCCTGTCCAAAGCACAAGCCACCCTGGAAAAGGCCACAGAGGACATGGCTTGGTACTACAATTGTTGTCATGAGCCAGCTCCTACCTTTGTTCCTGGTGACAAAGTCTTCCTGACATTAGCACCACTCACCTTTCAAAAAAATTGTCATACCAGGACCTAGGACCCTTCCTAGTAGAACATTAGGTTGGCTCCCATGCTTACCATCTTTGACTCCCAAAGTCTATGAGTCATCTACACCCTGTCTTCCCTGTGGTGAAGCTTATCCCAGCCCCCCTGGACCCCATTCCTGGTGGGAATGCTCCACCACCAGCTCCCCCAGTCCTTTAGGGGAAGACCAGCCCTATGAGGTTAAGCAGATCTTGGACAGTCAATTCCACCATGGCAAACTCGAATACAAGGTCAGGTGGAAGGGTTATGGGTATGAGCACAATGAGTGGGTCCCTGAGACAGATTTAGCAGCTCCAGACCTCCTTGCCGACTTCCATCACCTCTACCCAGGTGCCCCTCATTGTATCTGTGTAGTGGATTTTGATGCCTTTTGTCAAAAGGCACTTGTACCTCCCATAGGTGTCAGTGTGTTGGGATGTCACACTCTAAAAGGGTGGTGATGTTAGGGGAACCCCTGCTCTCCCTCCTCCTCTCTCTCTGTCCTCTCCTTCCCTTTATTTCTCTATGTCCTTCATTTGTCTACTCTCCTTTTGTTTTGTTTTGTTCTATTACTTTAGACATTCTAGCTATGTTCTAGGTGCATATTTATCAACCCATTGTTGGGTGTGCTCAACTGCCCTTTAGAGTTCATTCCATATTCAGTAGTGTAGTCAGCAGTGAGATTCTTAGACTTTTCTCTTTGGATTCCCATCTGCTAGGTATGCATTCTTGTTCGTAGACTCCTGTAGGCTTATCTTCAGATTCCCATTTGCTAGGCTTGAGTGTGATATTCCACTTGCTCCAGAGGTTGCCCTTATACACAGCTCCCTGGGCAGGATCCTCACCCATGTTTAGTCTCCTTTTTATATGTTTGCTCTTTACATCTTAATTTCACTTCCCTGACCCCAGGTCCATTTTCTTCATGCTGAACTGCTCCTGCTTTGCATGCTAATTAATTCACAGTCACATTCCAATTTACTTACCCACTCTCATCTCCCTGATTATCTGTTTCCTTGTTGACTGCTCTTCTGTATGCACATGGTTATGTTTTTTCACAGAGGTTTTTTAACACAGCAAATGTGATTGTATATGTGTATATTGGAAGTTGTTAGCCTACCACAATGATTAAATCCAGATGAATGCAAGTCACAGCAAGTGATGGATTAAATTTGAAGCATATAGAAATGAGTGATAGAAGGTTGATTAAATCAGATTGTTAATTGAGTAGGATTAATCATGATTTTAAACTAGGAATGGATTGTCCTTGAAATCAAAGGAATGATTAATCATTTGACTCTTCAGTGTAACCTGCTGATTCTCAAGCTAGCAAGCAGTCGATTCTCATGTACTCATCTTATTCTTAGTTCAGGATGCAGTGGGCCGTGTTCTCCATAAATGTGTTCCACTCCTGAGCATGTGTATAAATTGTGTCCCTATACACGTCGTAGCTACAACACAAAAATGTGAGGTCGTTCTCCGATGATCAGGGCCCAGGATGTTCTGGTCAAAACATTGAAGAGAAATGTTCGTTGGCATTAAAAAGTCAGACAGGTTAAAAAAATATTGCCAAAGGCCGGAGACCCGGAAGGCTATATATAGTACCCAAAAAATATTGCAAATACCGCCGACAACGCCAGGGCTGTGGAGGATTGTGTAAAAAGTGGTATACCTCGCGCAGCCCTCGACTGATTATTTGTGATTGGATTACTTGGTCCTTGTGTTGGTACAATGATCGGCGACGGCGCCGTGCTATGGCGTGCCATGTAAGTCAGTGGTGATTCACTGAGCCATGGCGAACGTACGTTGGTGTAGTTGGATTGGAAGGCGGCGTAGAGGCCCCACCACCTCCGCCCGTATTGAACGTCGGCACAGAAGAGTCGACTGAAGAGGGAGTTATTGGCTGGACGGTGGTACTAGGAGTGCTAATGGGCGTGCTCTTGGGCGTGCTAACGGGGGTGCTCTTGGGCGTGTTGACGGGGGTGCTCTTGGGAGTGGGAGCTTTAGTCGAGGTAGAACCGGAACCACCACCGTTTGGTAAAGTCATGGTCCCTCCTCCTCCCGCACACACCTCTCCATCAGGACAACACCCACCCGTTACGCAGAATGAGCTGACATGATTGGGTTAAATATATCATTCTGCTAATGACGTAGTAAACGAGGCTCACCCAGGGAGACAGCAACTACCATCAACTTCGAGATGTTTTGGTTACCAAAGATAAGGTCTCAGACTAGATGCACCTACAGCAATTGGTCCAAGTATCGTCGCAGCATCCACCAGTTACACAAAACTGTCCCGACGCACAACATCCTGAACCGCGATAGATAAACGAGTTCATTCCTTAATACACGCAGCAACAGAAGTTAAATACCTCCATCAGAGCAACCTATCGGACAGCCACTCTGTCGACCAGCTATTAACAACCCTCTGATCACATTTCCTTCCAAGGCGTTTTTCGGACGGTAAACCCGACTAGAAGCCTGTACATAAGAGGACAGATCGGTGGCGGTTGCTGCCACCGCTGTAAAGAGGATGCTGAAAACTGGAAGTGAAAACATTGTGGCACAATGTCGCAAAGCTTGGGATATGGAACCTCCACTTTTATGCATGTCTCCAAGAAACCTGCCACCTAAAAGCAGTTGATCATCACTGGCTGAATATTTTGAAATCTCAGACCCCAACAAGTCCTGACACCGCATTAGCCCAATGATTATATATGAGCTCTGCACAAGCCGGAGCAGGCCGGAGCTCCTTTGAGCATGAACTCTGCCAAGTAGAGCATAGCCTCTGATTGACGTGCATTGATTAGTTTCGAACCAAGACAAGATTGCGCCAATATTAGCCACAGCACTGCAGAGTTAGGTATATACTGGTATATATTCTCTCAAACTATCCATAAAGAGCGTAGTGTGATGTTGCACGTTTGACACTCTTCTATTGCCAAGCAACTTTTGGCTACACCTAAATTGAGCGGTCGACTGATCATAACAGCCATAAGTAGGCTTAAGTAGCCTGTACACGGCCAACCCATCCCGGCCCCGCTGCTAGCACGCTAGCTCTAGTCCCCCCCAGCTGAGTTCCCATCCCTGCCGCCACATCCATCCCACTCTCACCCAGGCCATGTGAGCACGGCGATTCTGCGGACTTTGCATAAAAATTGACTTCGTTCATCACATTCCTCTAACTTTTCCTAATTCTCTTGAGGCAGACCGTTCGGCACGACCCAGTAGCATGGCAACCAGATGGCCGGTAGCTTTAAGAATTGGGGTGGTTTTCATACTAGTACCGACGTTTCCGTATCACGATTATTATGCAATCATCCTCATCATGGAGTACGCAACAGAACCTTCACTAGTCACTATATTGGGACTGGTCAGATCATTTTCATTCTCAGTTCAAAAAAAAAACACAGCACCCACAGCTTTGTCGTCGCCGTCATTAGCAGCCAAGTATGTTGAGATGCCTTTGCGTGGGAAGCATGAGACGGGGGGGAGCGTGAGTTAGTTGAGGGAAAATTAAAACACAGTAGTGACACTAAGTACAGTGACTCGAGGTGTTTTTATTTTCCCTCAAATCCCCGACCAGGCGGATCGCCACCCTGAATCCCGACCGGTGAGGGAATTTAGGGGAAGTCACGTCTCTCCCACCGCCATCCCATGTCCTTTGACCTGAACTCCGTTGTAGCCGCTGCGTGAAAAAGTTCACCACTTCCCCGCCCTTCCGTTCTTCATCTATGGGTCGATTACTGACCCCACCCTGCAGAGAACTCGGCGTCGCAAAGTTTTTCGTAGCGCAGTTACACTCGTGATCGCATTATGATATGAGACCTAAAGTGTTTCTAGACGAGCCGTTGAGTAACGTGTCTAGCCTTCTGCATCAATCTGAATCTCCCCTCTCACATCACAGCAAGTCTCAATATGCACCACTTCTCGTGTTTGGAACTAGCAGGAAGTGGGCCACGGCTTGCGCCTGGCAGGTACGATTCCCACAAGCAAGAAGTCATAACCTCAGAGTTCCAAGTCACACATCATGATTTATACACCCCTGGAGACAGGCTCCCAGAAAAGATGGTGTACTGGATAGACAGTTGGTTGGATTTTGTCCTCATATCTTGCTGGTGTTTTCTGTGAAATGGGCAGCCATAATGCCTATACACCATTGATTCTACTAGTGTTCCATGTTGCTTACTTCCAGCCTGTCATCTCAATCCTCTAGCCAATATGCAAGGTGAAGGTTGAATACTATTACTGCTGTACCTTTGTTTTCATGATTACACATAGACCTGTGCCCATGTCATGCTGTGAGAATCCAACTGATGTACCTATCTGAAGTAATTTTGTCACCCAAATATTGAGAACCTTGCCCGATAGCACCTTTGCAAGCTGTAAATGCCACCACCTGCAAAGTTGTATTCTGTCCATTGTGGAGCAACTACTGGTATTGTCAAAAAACAAGGTACTCTGAAAATTGTTCATGACAAATTTAGAGCAAAAAAAGGTGTGGATGAAATGGAAAAATGGAAAGCAAGTTTTGGGAATGCTATACAATGGCAGAAAGAGCTCTTGGCGAGCAGCCAGTGAAGATTTGAATCTATTGAAAGTTTTGGATTTATTAAATGGATTTCTGCTGAGGTGAATTCCCACTATATCTTGCATGTGAGGTAGTGACAAGATTTAGGATTGCAAACTCTGGCTTAAAATCTTACCATGGCAGACCACAAGAATATATGGCAAAATATCTCCATCCCACCTGTCTGTGTTAAACCGTCTGTACAACAAGATGGTGCAAGTAATGAAGATAATCTCACCATCAAACTTAGGTACAGAAATCATATTTACAAATGCCCTCATTAAGCAGGGCAGCCTTGCAAAAGGTGTTTCTACATTGCAGCTCATGGTACAACTTCTGTTCATTACATAACTATAGGAACAATGAGAGTTCTTGCAAGTCTCCGTGTATATGTTCAATGGTGAAATTCCTGGCAACTTAATTTAATTTGATTACTTTACACATCAAATGAACACACTTTCAGGGCCATAAGTCTGTCAGCTGGCACTGTGCGCGCTCAGTGCCAACTGAAGCCAAGACGGGTCGCTTTACATGCAGTTAACCTGTCTGGGAACTTGTGTCGATTTCTCAGGTCTTACTGTCATAAGTATCTCCAGACCTGCGTATTGACAAAGTCAGCGTCCAAAGTCTTTATTTCTTTTTTCCCGTTCAAAGCTGACTTATTTACCTGTAGGTTGCAGTTCCAGAGCGAGTCTCTGGTAATGGGTGACTTAGGCTCAACCATTTGGTACGAAAATGTGTCTCCCGCCTCACGCCATTCTCATTCGTAACAACATAGCAGGAGCTGCGTTATTGCTGCCTAGTATACTTTCAGTGGACTAGCCATAGGGAACCATTGACCATGATGGGTGGTCTTAAATAACTACTGTTGTCCGAGTCATTGGTTGGCTCTTTGTCATAACTGAGTTAGTAGCTACAGCTTTCATCTTGCTCTAATTTATCACTAATAGTGTACGTGTAGCTGTGATAGGACCTAGAACACTTCCAGTGGCAAGCAAAGGTCTGTTCTGTAAGTGTCAACATCCTTTGAGTTGCGTACATATGTAAGATGGCACGCATGCAGTTTCTATTGCCGGTATGTGGTGAGCATGATGCATGAACGACAATGGAGTGTATGTACTCAGGTAACAACAAATATTAGGTATTTCATCCGAATATGCCATTGCATGACTTATCATTCACTATGTTCCTGTGCGTCAATTCTACTATTGCTTCCATATTATCTGAACTTCCACTGAATTTCTAATTTGCCTCCCAAAGCTCTTCCTTGCGGCATTCATAATCTTCATATTTTATGGGCTAGTTTTCCTTGTGTTACATGGAAGGAAATTTGCTTCACACAATATGGCTCGCATGCTCCCGTGAGCAAATAATAATCGCAAAACGAAGGCTGTGATATGTACAGGCAACTTTATTCTGGTTAACTTGGTATCCAATCGGTGAGTATTAAATTTTCATTATTCTTTTGTTTCCAAAGTTCACACTCAGACATTTATGGCATATTTCAGATGCATCTTCCCTATTGCTATCACCCATCTAATAGGGTTGAAGGAGGAAAATGTTCCTGAACCCATCTGGATTTTTAGCATGTTCTTCCTTTTTTCCCTCGGTATGCACTAGTTTTGGACCTGCGCATCTGTAATTCATCATGATATGGCCATGCTTTTGCAGGAGCTGTTGATTCCATCATCTACACCACCACTTGTAAACTAATCAAACCAACCAACTTCCAGACTCACATGCGAAGCGGTGACAATTCTAGCATGAAGGCTCGTCGCAGCTAGTCATGAAATAATACCGTAGCAGAGCGGTCTGAATTTCACAGAACAAGTCTCAAACCTTGACTCTCTGATATGGATCAATGTGATAATTCGCCCAGTGAACTGGAGGCTAGTGAACGCCTCCGAGCACCTAAATCTAAATCTGGTGCTTACAAACCCTCTGGGGTCATCCATGTTATGCTGGAGCAGATTCAAGAAGTTATTTAATCCTACATACAGACTCTCTGTTGCTCCATGTCTTTTGATCTTACAACTAGTGCCTTAGATTGGAGATATTGTGGAGAGGCATCTCATAGATGGACGACAGAATGTGCAATCATCCTCGATACTAAGGAGATCAATCACTATAGCATTGTACCCTTTAACCGACAGCCAAGTTCACACAAGGTGAGTGTATATCATATTCCAACTAGCTTCTGTGCTAATCTCCATCATGTTGAACCCATGAGCCCGGAGCTCCTTGACCTTTCCCTTCAATAGTCGCTCTCAAGACACCAACGCTACACTCAAGGCCCTAACACTAGACTCAAAACCCTTGTCATCATTAACATGGTTGCCTTCTCTTACCTCGTTTCTACTGGACTCCTTGTAGCCGCAATGCTGCACCGATGTTGCAGAAGCGTATCACGCAGACCATTGCGGACTCAACCACTGCCTGGGTCACAGCTTGCGTATGTTTCATCCATTTAAATGGCATATCCAACTGACTTCGTTCATGCTGCAGCAAAAGACTGGTGGGGCAGACAAGTGCAACACTATCTCCCAAATGGCATTCCAGATGCTCCTTGCCACTGGTGTCAATTGAGATCAACAGAATGCCACCGACCAGACGGTCTCACTAGCCAAGATGTTCAACAATGACCCATGATCTCGCTAGCTCAGATCTTCAGTCAGTAGCCCCACAATGCGCCTCGGTGACAGCCTCTAGGTTTGCCAAACGGCCCCATGCTGCAGAACTCGGAGCTCAATGGCTTCTTCCACTGCCAGGTATGACCTTACGATTTTAAGTGGCTTATCAATGGTTTATTTCCAGGGAACTGTGGTGAGTGGCAAATTCAGCAGTGACCAGGCAGGCGACTTGCTACACTGGGGGCATGAGCATATTTTTAGGGTAAAAAATGTGATAAAAATGCTTTTTCCTTACAGATTATTCATTCACTGTTCTGGTTGAAAAATCTCCCAAAAATGCTGCTTTTTTATCAAGTTTTAGGACCTGAAAATCTGGTACATACTTCACATTTCTAGGCATGGGAAATGGATGTAAAATGTGAGAAATAATGAATTTACTCATTGATTTCATGCCACAAAAATGCAAGGACAATCTTGGTTTTCATTGACATTTTTAACAGAAAAGAACCAAAATTTATCCAAGATTTCATAGTAAAAAAAGGTGAGAAAATTAGTAAAATATATGAGATTTTCATGAGATTTTTCAAAACTATTAGCCAATGAATAATCCAACATTTTTCTTCAGTTTTTGCAAGGAAAAACCTGATGGATAAATGTTTATCCAATGGATAATCATTCACCCATAGGCAATATATAACAAGTTTTCTGAACCGAAAAGGCAATGAAAAAGTCAATGGATAAGAGTTTATCCCTTGGATAATCATTCACCCATAGGCAATATATAACAAGTTTTCTGAACCGAAAAGGTAATGAAAAAGTCAATGGATAAAAGTTTATCCCTTGGATAATCATTCTGCCATAGGCAAACATTTACCCTGCCTATGGCAGAATGATTATCCAAGGGATAAACTTTTATCCATTGACTTTTTCATTACCTTTTCGGTTCAGAAAACTTGTTATATATTGCCTATGGGTGAATGATTATCCAAGGGATAAACTCTTATCCATTGACTTTTTCATTACCTTTTCGGTTCAGAAAACTTGTTATATATTGCCTATGGGTGAATGATTATCCATTGGATAAACATTTATCCATCAGGTTTTTCCTTGCAAAAACTGAAGAAAAATGTTGGATTATTCATTGGCTAATAGTTTTGAAAAATCTCATGAAAATCTCATATATTTTACTAATTTTCTCACCTTTTTTTTTCTATGAAATCTTGGATAAATTTTGGTTCTTTTCTGTTGAAAATGTCAATGAAAACCAAGATTGTCCTTGCATTTTTGTGGCATGAAATCAATGAGTAAATTCATTATTTCTCACATTTTACATCCATTTCCCATGCCTAGAAATGTGAAGTATGTACCAGATTTTCAGGTCCTAAAACTTGATAAAAAAGCAGCATTTTTGGGAGATTTTTCAACCAGAACAGTGAATGAATAATCTGTAAGGAAAAAGCATTTTTATCACATTTTTTACCCTAAAAATATGCTCATGCCCCCAGTGCTATGTCCTGCCTCCACGAATAGCAATGCGTCTGGGAGTGGTGACAGCCTGAGCCTCCTATGACGTCATAAAAAGTTTTCGACTTTTTTGTGACTTGGTCACAAGGCTGTGCAGTGTGCATCCATGGTCCCATGTCATGCACTACAGCGAGCATGGCACGCATAACCACAACCAACACCCATCGATAACAAAGGCGTCACAACCACACGAACACAATGCAGCATCAACCCTCCCCATGAAGATATGCCCAATATGACACCGAACGTGCACTCAAGGCAGTGACCACACCACACCAAACGGTGCCAGTGATGATGCCATACACACGGCGGGGATGGTGATGAGCCCATGCCCATCTCCACCATACAGACCAGCACCAGTGGCAGGCCCAAGGCTCCCCATCTGCCACCGTACCCAGGTCCCAGAGGTGCGAACGCGCCCTTCGACCCCCCCAACTGCCTCAACCTTGGATAAAAGTAAGATCCCTCACGCAGATCGCTCTCAACAGCACCTGACCTTTGCAGATATATTCAACAAACCAATGTACAGGAGGGTGAGATCAGAGGTATCACACAACAGATTGGTGCCACCTATTTCCCTGTGGATGTGATCAAGACCAAAACCGCAGCGATGAATGCTGTACGTTACTTAACTACACGTGTCTTCCATGCGACTTACACGTCTGTTCTAGGACGGAGCATTTGATTACGGTTTACTTATCATTGAGACCCCAGGACACGAGTGTTTACTAATCTACAATCACGGGGTAGTTCTTTGTGTAATATTGCTATCCTTGTGGTAGATATCATGGTAAGCTCGCATTGACTATGTGTCTTCAATTGTCCTCACTTTTAACTTCTATCAGCATGGACTGGAGCTCCAACCTTTGGAGTCTTTATGATTGTTGCGTGACTGGAAAATACCACTCATTGTTGCACTTATAACAAGATGCTTTCCAAGGTAACCCTCTTAATCCCTTACAGTATCATGCCCAGCTCACCACTCATGTGTATAGGACGATCTGATCAGTACCTATTCTTGAAAGGGAGCAGTCGGACTTCCTTTTCCATCAGAGATACCCACCATCTGGTGAGTTGGTCAGTTTGACTACTGTGGTGAGCATCCGCGTGGATTCCATGCTGATAAAATGGGGAAATCTCCATGAGCAAGTCTTTGGGGTTCAGGTTTGTCGACCTTTTTGTGACAAGTCACAAGTCACAAAAAGGTCGAAAACCTTTTGTGACATCATGGAAGGCCGTGTAGCAACGGCTCGTGCACATCGTCACCAACAGCGAGCATGACATGCATGACCACGCCACCAACACACAGCGATTGTGAAGGCATCACAAATATACGTGCACATGATGCAGCAGCAACCCTACCTCCAGCCACCGTCACACATGCTGACAAGTGCCCCCAGGGCCACAAAGACCTGCCCAACCAAAAGTGCACTCAAGATGGCGACCACACCGCACCGAACGGCACACACGGCAGGGACAGCAATGAGCCTGTGCCCATCTCCACCATACCCAGATGGGACATGTGCACCAGCACCAGTGGCAGGCTCAAGGCTCCCCAGCAGGACCACCTGCCACCGCACCCATGTCCCAGTGGTGCGAATGTGCCCTTCTATCCACGCAACCGCCTCAACCACGCCACCCTCACACAGCTGTACCATGTCGTGAGCAAGACGCCAAGTTAGGTCACAAAAGTTTTCCAACCTCTTCGTGACTGTGGTGTAACAAACACCACTTACGTGACCATAACTTTATTGTCTGAATGGTAGGACAAGAAGACAATGGGGTATGTTGAAACCATGAAGATAGACAGTTGATTTCATCCACAGCTGTGAAGGAATGGATGAGTTGGGTGATCACATGGTGGGGTCTGAGGCAGGACTTGCATCAAACACCTGAATGCTTCCGTGTGTGTGGAGTCGCTGCCTAAGACAACTGTCTCTCCCCAAAGCAACCACTGGTATCCTATTCCTCCATTCCAACAGGGCTGGGGATGTTGTGATTGACTGTCTCTGTGTCTGAAGGTTGGTCTGCATCAGTGCAACTAGGTGCTTCTGTGTGTGTGGAGTCGCTGCCTAAAGCATTGCATTGCTCTGGCGCAGACCTAGTTTCAGACACCTGAGAGGGCTGCGGCTGTCTCTGTGTGTGTGGAGTCACTGCCTAGGACACTCAGCCCTCTTCCACTCTATGTTGATGTTTTAAAGCAGATTACAAGAGTTGTTTTCCCTAGCACACATGGTGGTAGGTCTAAAATACTTACTTGCCCAGGTCAAATAATAGCTTTCACAGCTAGGACCCACACTCATTTTTCAGGCTCACAGGGAGGGGGGAGGGTTGTCTTGAAGCATTCTCACACATATATCTCATCAGCCACAGCTTAGCTCATGTAGCAGATGTAGTTTGTGTACAATATATATTTCAAGTCTTATAGATGTTCTAAACCATGACCTACATCCCATTCAAACATCAGTTGGACCAACCTCTCACTGCCTGAACCTGCACCTGACCATCAGTTCAATTCAGGTGGTTGAGGTTAAAACTGGCCACGTGATGACATCACAAAAGGTTTTCGACCATTTTGTGACTGTGATGTGACAAACTCCAAAGCTCCAACATACTACTTTGGAATCAAGCAGTGATAATTAACAGTTGTAGCATTGAATATTGGATACTACAAGTGTCACAACACTTTATTCTTTAGTTCCATCCTGTGTTTTTGAATGCAGCTTCAGCCTTGCCCAGCAATGCTGCAACATAGATTGTGTTTTACGCAGCCATCCTTCATGCTGGTGGATCTCCAAATGTGTACCTTAGTATGTGCTCATTAGTGTTCTATGGTCATGAAAACCATGGTTTTGACGTAGAATGTTGCAACTGTGGTGGCAACTTTGCCTTTAACCACCCTGAAAGGTCAGTTAACCACTATATGTAATTTTTTTTCACTAAATTCTTTGCACGTAATTTATTATTTTGGAATCTCATTGCCTCCAGAGGCAGGCAGCACTACTCAAAGAGAAAGAAAAAAAGTATGGCTCTTTTATATGCCACACTGTTCGTTGTCTTTTGCACATCACCTGATTTGACATTTGTGTACGAACTACAAAATTGTTGCACTGAAATGTTTGGTCACATGACCATGTGACTCACAATGGACACGCCTCATCAGAGAGCTGCATCATTCTTACATACCAAAACATAATGAAATAGAATCACGAAAAATTCAAAAAAAAAATATGTACACACTGTGCCAACCTGTTACTGACTAACTGTAACGATAGTTGTGACTGGGAAATATCAAAGTCACCTTGAAATGGCAAATTGAAACTGAACTGTGACTCCAGAAGTTGCTGAATGGTCTCATATTGGTTTTTAGTTGAAGCCATGCTAGCATGCCAGTTCTCGCTGCATCCAGAGCACCTGGGAAGACAATTTGGTCTCAGATTCCAAATACCACCTACAATATACTTCCTGCTTCTCACTGGGCCAAAGACTGTAAGCAATGGTGCATGGGGTGTACAGGAGGCAGTTGACACAATATGGAGTGGATGTTCAGAAGAGAGGGAGAGGGCAGTTGAATGTGTGAGATGCAGACAGATATGTGCAATGTGTATCGATGGGTCCTGCCCTAGACATCCTATGCCACACCAGCAGAGTGTGCATGTGTCTTCAACTAAGAGATAAGTATGTCAAGAATCCATAAATGCAGAAATGAATGAATTGAAACACACCTTCATTTGTAATTCAGTACTACACTCAGACTTTATGACTTGAGTACGTGCTTCTGGGGTTGGTCATACCATCAGATCTATCAGCCTGTCACACAGTAATCATCAAGAAGAGCCCCATCCAAATAAAACTGGGCACTGGGCACATTGGGACTTGAGCAATGATAATCATCTGTGCGTGTGGATGATCAGTGAAGCAGCATTGATGCAGTCAGATAGCTTGAAATGGAGACTAACTCACAACAAATGGGCTTTAATTGACAAATTCCAAGAATCTCATGCTGCTTTTAGCCATAGGAGCCTCCAGTGCCATTGCTAAATGTAGGGTAATGACTGGATTAATGGCGCTGTGATTACATTATCAATATCCTACTTCAAAACCGGGTATGCTTAGAAACATTTCAGGATTTCAAGAAACTACTGCATACATATGTCTTGTAATAGGGTATACAATGTCCATGCAATGACTGAGACCACAAAACCCATTGGAAGCTGACCACCACCACCTAGTGATCATCGGAGTATCCCCATGTCACTGGAGGCAAACAACAATTTTCTGAGTCAGAAAATCTTTCAGAAAATCCTCAGAATCTGCCAAGTTTCCTGAAGATTTTCCGGGACAGAAAACTGCTAAAAAACCTATGGTTTTTAGAGCATTTTCTGTCCCCAGAAAAACTTCAGGAAATTCTGAATGTGCCCCAGAACATTGTACAAGAAATACTTGCCAAAACTAATGATTTTCTGATGATTTTCTGAGTCCAAGAAACTTAGAGAATATTGTGGATTTCCACAGGTTTTTCTGCAACCAGGAAAGCTTGTGAAAATCTTGAAGAAAACCATGGTTATTTAACAGTTTTCCGATCAAGGAAACTCAATTTTTTGAATCAGGAAATTGTCAGAAATCAGAAAACTATGGTTTTCTGCAAGGGTTTCTTCAAGATTTTCTGAGAATTTTAGCAAGCTTTCCTGGTTGCAGAAAAATCTGTGGAAATCCACAATATTCTCTAAGTTTCTTGGACTCAGAAAATCATAAGAAAATCATTAGTTTTGGCAAGTATTTCTTGTACAATTTTCTGGGGCACATTTCTAGAATTTCATGAAGTTTTTCTGGGGACAGAAAACTCTCTAAAAACCATAGGTTTTTTTTAGCAGTTTTCTCCCCAGAAAATCTTCAGGAAACATGGCAGATTCTGAAGATTTTCTGAATGATTTTCTGACTCAGAAAATTGTTGTTTGCCTTCAGTGCATGTTGTATCTGAGATGGAGTTTGAACAATTTTCTAGTTGTGGGAGTATTACATCTAATCATCAACTCTATTCGTGGGAAAGACAATAGGAAATGGCAGATGAACTTTTGATATCCTACAGGACTGTACGAACGATTCCTGTCGGACTTCGTCCTCCTAGGGAATCGTAACTAACAGGTCCTCCGGGATACTATTACATGGAACATATGGGAAGACGAGCGATGGCTGTCACGAGGAGGGTATGCATACCAAGTGACTTCATATCGACTCACATTCGCTAGGTTTTGGAAACACTACGTTGCTATCTATCATCGTCAAAGTGAGTTTGCTCTCAAGCTAGTCCAATTCAAATTAACAGCTGCCTATTTAGACCTTGAAAGGCCAGTCACGGATTAAACCATCCCCTCCACGGGATGTATGGTCTTTTCTTTCTGAACCCAATCTTGAACCCATCGAGCATGTGTGGAGCATTTCCTTCACACACCTATGACTGACTTTACTGGACAAAATAAAATAACTTTCCAAAAATCCTGCATATATCACAAGCAATAGAGCAAGATCCTGCATTATCCTTTAAGATATGGGATGATCATAACACATCACACAAAGATACCTTATAATCCTGTGTGATTCTGCATGATTTTATGTGACTTATTAGGATTTTCCAAGATACCAATGTGATATGGGTTAATCTTTCATGATTTGTACTGAC
>MU134481.1:12481-65326 GCA_015039355.1 Ramaria rubella
AAAACTTTAAGTTTCTCAAATAGAGTAGGTGTAGGTGTAAGACTCCTGTTTACTACCGTACGAAATTCTTCACGAATAGACCTACACGTAAAGGTCAAACTTATGGTCCTATATAAAGACTCTAGTTCCTCCTGTGTAGTCCTGGTGTTTCGTACACGACACCCTCTCACTACCTTACTAGGTTACCATTTAGAAAAGGGACTGGTTACAGGTTCTCGATAACACGTTTACGACGTGAGACACCCAGCAATCCCAGTTGTGTGTATAAAACTCACTCTACGTTGTGAAGTTGTACACCGGTGTCAGCTCTGGAAACCTATGTCCGAGGATACTATAGGAGAAAACAAGGAAACCCTTGTTGTCCATCCCAGACGACCTTTAGTGGTGGGGTTCGTTGTCACTGTGGTGGTTTTCTCTGTAACCCGACTAGTACTTCTAGAGACTCTCAAGACAGATGTCGGAGTGTCCGTTTCGTTACGACGTAACCTTGAAGTAGGGTCTACTATTCTGACTGAGAGAACTTTTCGAGTCGGAGGTCTTAGAAAAAACTACACTGTGTGTGAACGGAGTAAGTTGAAGTCTCCCTACAATGTGTACGACACTCTTCACTCTGGTGGACCCTCCGAATACCGACGTTACGGACTCCTACGGTACGTATATCGAAAATTTACACAACCAATATTATGTAGTATTTAATTTACGTGTAAACCTATTTCAATACATATTGGAAGACTGGGACTTACTGGGAGGTTCTGATGTTCTGATACGCGAATCTCCACATTGAAAGGAAAGTCATACACGAGACTCGATGGATGGTACCACAGTCAAATGAAAGCCTTTACTTAGGTTTTCTGTCACCCATCGCCACAGCAGCAACGTGCCGATGAATGTGACCACAAGCCGAGTCACGCGAAACGATAGTCGTCGTTGTTTCCATCTTGTTTCTGCTTCTACTCCTGCATCGTCACTACTTCTACTACTGCATTATGTGACTGCATTCGCATCTGCTCTATGTTGTCGTTTACAGTGAACTAACTGTTTCGACCGGAACTGCATCTACATCATCATCATCATCTGAATCTTCTGAATCTGAACTCTGAAATCTGCTCACTTAGGTTGACTTTCTCCACTTAACCCCATGTGATTCCGCTTTGTCCGGAATATATGTACTCGTCTTGTTGTTTGCTACACTCATACGGTATGTTGTTACAGCAGCTGTCGTCTGTCCTCTTTACTGATTGCCGCTCTCCGTCTTTTGGTTTTATCCTTCCACCAAACATTCCTTTACCTTTTTACTCAGTCCACCAGTTTCTTTACTTCCCTTTATACCGTCGTTTAAACTTTATCTTCGGTCTTTATCTTATCTTCACTCAGTATCTGTTATCTGGTACACCTTGTTAACCTTTATCTTCATGTCGGTTCTTCGCTCACTCAGTCCACTACTTTTTACTCAGTATCGGCAGGTTATCCTAAGGTCAACGAACAGTTTATAGAGGCTTCTACTCATTCACTCAGTACACTGAACTACTGCTGAGTCTTTGTACACTTGGTTAGTACTGTGAACCTATGCTTAAAGGAGGTCTCTCCCTTACTTCTACTCGGGAAGAACTGCTTCAGGAATCCGTGTATTGGCATCGTTTAGAGACAAGGACCAGGCACGAGAAACTACATGGTCAATAAGGACTCCTGCTATGCTACGGTTGGTAAGTGACCAAGTTTTAAACCCAGTTTTGGCTACTGCATCTTCCCTCGTACCTTCCAAACTAGCTTATGGGTATGTGTTAGCACTTACACTATTCCTCCTATACTCCCCTTATAAGCCATACCCGGAAGTCCTCTAAGCTGTATATCCCCTATCATGGCTACTACACGTTGAACACCTCCTCCTGACCTGTTTACTTGTAGTTCCCCTCTTGTGGCTGATCCTTCAAGTTGCGCACCAGGTTGCACATACAGACCGAACCGCCAGTAGACTTTGCTTAGTACCCTGTACCACCGCCGTTACGACCTACCGTATAACTTTTATCTTAACTACTTTTTATCTTACTCACACCTCTACTATACAGACCACCTGACCTCCATCGTGTCGTCTACTACCAGACCGCTTTCGACTACTACTATCCGTGCACACGTCACTCGCAGAAAACATCACATCATCCGCGACAGCTCATAGTACGAACAGTTGCCAAAGGTTTGTCGGACGGATACGGTGACAACACAAAGCGAAAGATAATCCATTGACTAGGGTGGCCAATGACTCAATGGGAAAACGGTCAATACTACATTTGTTCACGATGAATGGTCGTTTAACAACGTGAACAGATGCAGTGTCCGTGGTGAAACCATTAGACATCACACACGAGGACCACAATCCCTAGGGATATTACATGAACATCAGACCTCTAGAGTAAATATCCCAAGGTTCACAAAGAGAAGTCACCAAGAGGAATAAAAAGATAAAAGACAGTGACGACGACCCAAGTGATAATTACTAGGTGTTCTCAGGTGTTGAACCCACGACTGGATTATGAACGGTTTAGTCATTGAGTCGAAGTTGAGTCGATGACTGGTTATTAATGGTAATAACATTGAGTCGTCGACTCCATTCGGTTGAGTAACCAGTCGTCCTAGTAATTAATCGAGGTGTCGTCCATCGAAGAATAAATAGTAGGTTATAATTAATCGACCTCTGTAATACTGTAGTGATGTTGGGGTTTAGACTCGGACTTACGATACTATAGTAAAGTCGTAGTATCAATAAGTACTCAGTCATTAAACCACTGGAGTATCAGCAGAGATCGGTTATCAATCGAAGTATAAAAATCACATCTTCGAAGACCTTCCGAGATTGGTATGTTCCGTCGACGGTCTTGGAAGGTCGTCGAAGGTAAGATAACAATCTGGAAGGATTTCGTAGATCTAACAGAGTCTACGTTTCGATATTCATATCGAGATCCATCGGAACGTTTTTCGTTAGTGTGTAAAGTGTGGGGTGAAGACGGACTTCGAACTCAGAAGATAGTCTAGTCAAGTTCGGACTTCTTGAACTGGATCGACTTTTTGAGACGTCCTCGGAGAAAGTCAGACGAATAGTGGAACGTCCCCACTCCGTGTTAGAGAAGTCGAAAAAGTGACGAAATCAACCTCGAGACATCAAACATCCTGGTCTCAATTTCTGATGATAAAACACATTCGTTTGGTGGTGAAAGGTAGATCAACTGTGAAACAACGAACATCCCGGTTTATAGTTGACGACCGAACACAACCGATAGTAGTGAAGATAAATTAACTTCGAAACATCCCCCGGTTTCAATTTAATTATCGAACACAACCATTGTTGGTGGTGATAATAAGCTAATCGGAAACAACGAACATCCCGGATTCAGATTAGTTTATTGATCACAACCCCACATTATGTGAAAGATAGATTAGTTCGAGACAACGAACATCCCGGAATCGAACTAATGATCGAACACAGTCGTGTTTCGATGGTGTGAGATAAATTTTCTTGTGACAATTCCAGTCCCGAATATCCCTATTCGGAACACTTTCCGAAGTTGTTCAAACCCACTTACAACTTGCAATAGTCTTATGAGGGTTGAATCAACATTGAGCGATCACAACCAGTATCGGAAAGGTGAGCTGTTCTAGTAACCGATAGGACAATCAGGTAGTAGTAACCCTTAGGTCTTACGCTGGTTGAAGCTTAACAACGTTGGAACTCGGATCAGCAGGTTCAGACGAAAGGGGTATAACGTATATTTTTGTTTCGTAACCTTGGGACATGTGAGAGGGAGTATCAAAGTTCATAATAGAACTGGTCTGATCATCGGAACGATGTTCACGAAACTTAACGTAACAATGACGTTTCATTATCACAATAAAACTTGTGGTCTCATCTTAGAGAATTAACCCAAGAGGTAATTTTATCAGAAACCAACTATAGGGGAACTTGTGATAATCACCGATCTGATTTGAACTAACACATGGAATGTGGTTACAAATCAAGACTCAAGTGTCAAAGGTTTTGTTGGTCCTTGACATGTGGTTGAACATGTCGTCCTTCTGTGACTCCTAACGTGTGCTACATTCGTCACCGTCGTTCCCTGGGTCGACACCCTCGTCAAACAACCCGACCCCTACCCTTCCGTCGGACCTCTCGACAGTCGTCTCCTCTCTTCTCCTCATTTACTGTATGACATAGTTGTATTTTATGACGTGACTTTAGTTTTATGCAGACATCACCGTTCATACACTTCTGTTAGTGGTCGACGTGGTACATGGTCTAGGCGTACCTGTCGTACCCGTTCGCCTCGTCACTCTTCACTTCTGAGTCACGTGTCTTGACCCACAGTTTTTGGCGGAAACTGGACAATAGAAACTGTTTTGTTCTAATCATTGTTGTTTACACCAATTCCTTGGGGAAGGCTGTTTCGGCTTTCACAATAGCTACTACATACGTTTCATATGTCTAATTCTGTCAGTTCCCTTAACCACGGCACTACCACGGATGAACAGCTTTGACCTTATCTCTTTCCTAAACTTTCTTCTGTCATCTTAACTGAATCGCCTACTTCAAGATCGCTACGATAGCTGCAACTAACACAGCTCTTACCTCTTTCTATCTCTATTCTCCTATTACTCAAGTCTTATCAGCAATCTGAACAGTAAACTGAATCTACACATCTACTGTGGTTCATTTCTCTCCCCCTTCTGAATACTATTATCTTGATTTCTTTATGTACGCAAGATGGGATGACAAAATATGACTTGCATAAGTGGCTACAACCTGTCTATGGTACACCTGATGGATGATTTACCGTAATATTGACAACACCACTAACTACAAGGATAGAAGACAATAATCTCGGCGTATATAGCAGTTAGCCAACAATCCAACCCACTAGACTTAGAACCTGTGGCTAACAGCGATCACAGCGATCACAGTCATTCTGTACCTCCCCCATTACTGTCACTATGCACAACAATCCACAGTCTAGTACTGTCATCGGGGGAAAGATCAAGTCTCGGGGTCACTGCTTATGCCCCTCAAACAACACCAAACAACCTATCGAAAACACCAAGTACGTACTGGACTATCCGTAACTCTCCACATAGTGGAGTTTCCTGGAGAAGGTTGCATATACAATAGTGCAGACTGTGAAAGAAGGAGTGGAGGGTGATGAATATCCTGTGGAGTATTTGAGGACCATTAACTTTGGTGGATTCCCTCCCAGCCAGCTTGAAGTGAAGTCTGGTGTTCCTTTGATGCTCCTTCATAATCTGGATCTTGGTTAAGGACTGTGCAATGGCATACATCTTTGGTTGGTCCATATGACAAGCAGAGTCCTCCAGGTTAGGATTCTAACTGGGCCCTGTGTGGGACAAGATGCATTCATCCCTCAGATGACAATAACAGCAGACCCTGAAAAACTGGGCTTTGAATTGCAGAGAAGGCAGTTTCCACTTAGACCTGCGACACCCTGTGTTTGGTCATGGTCAATTCTATGTTGGAGTGTCTTGGGGAACTAACTGGGGGCAGAGTCAAAATACTTCTCAATGAAGGTGCTGTGACAACAAATATTGTATATAAGGATGTTCTGCTTCATCCAACTTGAGTAAGTATTTGGGAATTTATTGGAGTCACAAATATTGCTAACTCTGATGACAGGTAGTACATTGGCTCTGGACAACTTATAAAATTGGCTGCTTGAATACATAGGAACAATGTAATTTTAAATATATAACCATGTAGAAATATATTTTTTGGATATCTTCAAAACCAACAAAGGCCTAATGGGGTGCCCATGAGTAGCACAGGTTACTCACCTAGTATTCTTGGGCGGCTCTTGTATAATGGAGTACAGAAATATTGCAGAGTGACAAAGAGGAAGTGATAATGTCTAAAAGGGGAAGATACCTTTGGATAAATGAAGAGTTAGTTCCTAAGGGACAGATAAAAGAGACACTATAGACCTAAGCGAATCAAAAGCAAGGGATTTGATCAGGATATGATTCTGACATGAATCCTGTCACATTTTCAGTTGGGGAGCAGACTAGAAAAGCTTGGGGTGCCCCCATGGCATACCTTGCTTGCTGGTATTGTATTCAGCTCAGACATCCAGCCATATATACTCAATTTTTGAGATTCCCTATCAATGTCCTACTGACTCTAAGTAGGTAATTCAGCATGACACTCAGGCCAAGCCATGGTCTGAGATTGAACCATGGATACTGAAGATTAGATCCTAAGGGACAGATAAATGAGATCCTATAGATCCTAGCAAATCAAAGGTGAGGGATTTGGTCTGGATATGATTCTGTCATGAATCCTGTTGCATTTTCAGTTGGGGAGTAGACTAGAACAGTTCCGAGTGCCCCTGCGGCAGACCTTGCTTGCTTGGAAAGGGGCAAGGAAAAACATTGCAATTTTATTTCATTCTTCATCACATGTAGTACACCATTTATTTCTTACATAATGAATGTGATGTCTTTTTGAAAACATGTTGCTGATATCCTTGAAAAGACATTGGACAAGATATGTATACAGAAGTTAGACTGATGTGTCCCTGTCCCCAGAATATTCAAGACTGTGAACTCCACAATAAAATAGAAGTATGATAGGTAGAAATAATAACAAAGAATCCAATAAAATATTGATTTCATTTCCAAGATGAAAGAGGCAGAAATATCCTCTGCACAGTGCCTGTCATGCTGTGGGTTTTTGTGTACTGACTGTTTTTGCTGTGGTACCTTGTCAGCTCTACCCACATGCATGCAAATATCCAGATGTACACTTCATGCACTAGCTTTGTCAGCAGCCAGACTGTATTTTTTGTCTCTGTACTTCAGAGCTCGCAGCTGCTGTGCAAGCATGTGAAAATACTTCATGAGCAATCTAATGTTGTTGGTGTATACTATGGCAGATGGGTAGTGAGATAACTTCAACAAGCTGTGTAACTGTCTGACTTGGTAAGCAAAGATACACAAAGGATAGTGAAAGAAGGTTAGATATTACTAAAGGTTCAAAATATGAGCACGAGGAACAGATATATACATATACGGCTCAGGATACCGAGCCTGACACGTATCCTGGGGACATTTTGAGTGTGGAATGACCTTGCAAGCAAGGTAATAGTTGGGTTGGGGGGGAATCTCTGGCGGAGCGTTTCCCTCTGGGGGGAATCTCCCAGCGCTTCGCGCTGGCCACAGCTTAACGACCAGTTTGCCGGAATGCCCAGACACGCGCCTTATGTAATCGAAAGCACCACACACTCCCCGACCCCCGCTTTACCCAGCACTCAACCCCCCTCTCGCAACACCCCCACTCCCCATTCATAAGCCCCTAAAAACACTGCTCCCCCCGCTGAGATCCACAATGTGCGCGGCAATGCACCTGCGAAGAGTCCATGGGCGTACAACAAGGAGGGCGGTGAGGTGTGTACGGAGAGGCGAGTGCTGGGGGAAGGAATTGGTGAGTTTGGTTGTCGAACGGATAGTGGAGTGCGATTGAGCAACGGGAGTGGGAGGAGTGATGGCGATGAGAGTGAGACCGAATCGAACAAAAAAAAAAAAACAATCAGACAAAAACAAATAAACGGTAGAACGATAAGAAACACACCCCGGTATCGAGCATAACCCGCGTCTTGAGCACATCAAGCGGGGTCGTGACGAAGGCCGCGATGGCGCCTGCGAGGGAGCCACAGAGAGCTGCTTCGTGTGCGTGCAGTGAGGGTGGGTAGATGCGGGAATACGAAGAATCACGGTCTGGGTCTGGGCTACGGTTGCGGGGCAGACGGCGCGCGAGGTGTGACTTGAAGAGCTCGTAAAGCGGGAATTGAATGGATGTGAAGGGAATCTGGTATAGTGTGTGTGTGTACGAGTTGGCGGTGCAAAGAAAAAAGAAAACATAGCTTAAAAAAAGGGGCCGAAACAAAAAGGAAGTCACAAAACCACAGAAGAAAGCGTCACAACTTGAAAACAGGCGACTCACCTCCCTCGCAACGGTGATTCCAAAGCCGCGATATAACCCCACAAGACCATCTGCTGCAAGAGTGAGGCGGGCAGCGTCAAGGGAAAGGGAGAGGGAGCGAGATCCGGGGGTGGCGGTTTGAGAGCGGGTTTTGATGATTTCGGTGGGGACACGGATTGTGCAGGCTGCCTGTGGGCGAAGAGGTAATGAATAGATAAATAAATAGAGAAGGGGTGACGAGAGTAATGGAGATGGGAGGAGAAAGGAACTCAGCGACTCAAGAGGAGGGAGGAAGAAGGAGAACTCACGACTTCGGCGGTGGATGCAGCAAGGAGGTGTGTGAGTGGCGCGAGGGACGGGGAGAGGGGGGTGTGCTGCTTGAGTGTGTCGTAGATCGCGAAGAAGACCGCGGCTGGAGGATGCAAGATCAGTGTGCGGTTAAGGACCTGAAATAGACAGACGAGGAGTCGACCACGACCATGCCAACGACCCTCACTCTTCACCAACCCCTCCGAACACCCAGCACAACAGTACACCGCCTCTCTCCCCTCTCCCGCCGCCCCACCCTGGCCAGCCACAACTCACCTCCCGGGGCCCCGCCAACAAGCACACTCCCCACGCCCTGATACATGCCGCGCACCCCACCCGCAGCCACGAAGCCCTGTGCCGCCTGCAGCCGAGTTTTCAGCGTGTCAAGCGGGAAGAAGAGGAAGTCGACGGCTGTGCGGGCAGTGGGTGAGGGAGTAAGGTTGAGTGGAGTTGGGGTTGGGATGTGAATGTGAATGTGCAATGAGAGTGCGGGAGTGTCGTGTGTCGTGCGCAGGTTAGCGGGAGGACAAAGGCGTGTGAGGGGGATAACGACGCCGAGTCAGACGAGACGCACCAGCAGGGATTGCGTGAATGTCGGCGGCGGCAAGCTGGACGACATTCAAGTTGCTGTGGTGCCCTTATCAGTACCCTGCGGCTAGTGACAGGGCTTATATTATTGAAATAAGACCTAGGGTAGGGTGCGCGTTGCGCGTCACGTGCTTGCAGCAGGCGGTTGTGGGCGCATATGTATTTGCCGACTAAGCCTCATGGATCGGAATCTGAGGCTGTAACAACCTGCTTCGTCAGCGTCGGCTCCCGCCCCTCCACCGGGTCGCCCCCACGACCTGGCCAGCTACCACTGCAGCCCACAACTGCCACCGCTTCCGATCCCACTGAAAGCGCTGCAGTCCCGATCCCACAACACCACGCCACAATGCTGCACTCAACGAGTAGATCTTCGATGCAAGAACTCCACTATTTCAAATTTTTCTTTTCAAATGTCCTTTAAGCTTGTCACTTCCATTTCTCATGTTTAGCGAGATCCTTGAGGATCTACATGATAGTACTAGTAACTGTCAATGCATCTAATATGCCTGCATTCCTATTGCCAAGCCTCTCCAAAAAACAAACCCAAATATGCCATCTTGTACAGCTCATAAAACGGCCATGTAGCCAGTGAACCTCCCCGCACCTTACTATTGAGAATATTTCCACAATGTACACTGAAGCCAGATCCCCATCCCCTGTTATTTCTGATTTTTCTACTCCTACGAAGCATCCTCTTCCCTCAGCTGCATCACCCTACTCACCATCTTCGGCATGTTCTGAGATCAACGAAATCGCCATATTGCGCATTCAAACATTTGCCCCATGTTGTGACCACATTCAAAACACTGACATGATGTTGACCTGGACTCGCAATGGAGAGCAAGTGTGGCCATGGTAAGTACTAGTGGCTTTTCTTTTCTTTTCTTCTTTCTACTAGTTGTTTCTGACAATATTTCCGGCAGGCCAGCCTATCTGGGTGGCCAGTTGTATGCAGCACATGAACTACTGCTCGCATTCGAGAAAGATCTCTACCTACAAGCTACTGGAATGTCCTTGCGCGATGCACAGGGACAGATCCTATGCGTCCTCACCAGATTACGACATATGGGTGGTGCAGAAGCCTGGTGTGCACATGTGAAAGATCGCTGCAGCTTGCACCTTGAAAGGCCTAGGTTGTGCACTTTTGGTGATTAAGTTATTGTAGTGAAAAATTGTTACTGGAGCTCTTGGTTCACAGTGATTTGTTCTTCAGTGTGTTTTAGTGATTCGTCCTGCTGAATTGTTCGCTGCCTGATCGTACTGCCCTCTCATCATCATCCCCGCAGGAAAGGCCATTGAACGACCTTGGTCCTGGTACGTCCAATAGAATTTCCTGCATGACGGCACTTTACTTTCTCTTCTCACACTAGGTATACCCGGATTCAACAGCTGTGGTTTGTTGCGTGACATGCCCCGGAGCTCAAAAAGGGTTTCAGGAAGCCATCATATTGCAAGAGAGACTCCAGACAATGGTGCCTCCAATAGTAAGTGTCTCTCGTGCCTTTTCTCATAAATGCTCATGTCTTGCAGCTGGCAGCAGTTCAGTGGCTGGTTGCAAGTCACCTCCTCCACCTTACCATAGCTCCAACAAAGCGAGAGGGAAGATCTTTGGAGGTAGTAAGTATTCCTTATTAGTGTGATTTATTTGGTCACTGACTACTATCCTGCAGTCACGAAAGCAAGCAGCAGGGCCTCCACTATCAAGAAAAACATACAGTGGCTCTCTAGCACTTTGGAGGATCCTTTCATCTTGGACACCGGACCTGGATCTACCCCAACAGGCACATCTTCTCAAATTACGCTCCCGTCACTCCCTCCCTCTTCCACTATGGGATCCAATACCACTGACGAAACTATGACATCGGCCACTTTGGTACCAACAATGTCTGAGCCACCGCCTTCAAACCAGTTGGCACTGGAGCATCACGGCTTCGGTATGTGTTTTTTATGTGGCTAGCTACGGTTGATCCTTACGTCGGGCTGGTTTATTAGATGTCAATTCCAAACATACCACACAGCGTTCGCAGCAAAATCTGATCGAAAATGTCACAATTTTGCCTGGTATGTCCTCATTTTGCATTCAGAAGCTCCAGACTAAGATATCTCAAGGAGACCATTTAGTTGGAGATACATCATGTCTCTGGGAACCCCCAAGCGCTGAGCAAGTCTACATGTATAACCAACATGTCCCTGCATTGCAAGGCGAGCCATTAGATGATGCTTTGAAGCAGTTGTCGTCCGACATTGGCGTTCCTGCAGACACGTTTTGGAGAATGTTCGACAGCTGCAACTGCAGTCAGTATTTCATGAAACAAACATTACATTACAATCATGGCCCGAAGTGTGCGCAGTGGCCCTACATGGATATCCCACAAAATGACAACCATTGATCTCATGTCCAAGTGGTTTTAATTACAATTTACAAGTCTTGTCTTTGTTTAATACTTCTGAATCATCCCCGACATGTTTGCATCACTCGTTTTATTTTTGTTCCCAAGTCTTTACACATGTAATTACTTACACCATTAGGTGTTTCTTGGTGCAATGCGACTACTACTCATATTATCTGAATTGGATGTACTGTGCACTGGAAAGCTACCTGTATCTGGCTATGTTTGGCCATGTGGGAACATACATGTTAGTCAGTAATCAGCTCGTGAAGTTTTTCGATGCTGCCTGCGTTCCGGGGACGGTGAACACAAACGCTTCCTTCATGTGATATCAGTGGGAACTTCGGCATGATGACCGAATGCCTGTAATATCAAATTAGATTCAGGACACTTTATCACTCTTCCGAGAACATACATTGTGCAAAGAGACATGCAAACTTGGAGTCAAATCAGACCCAACAGTGCCAGTGAGATGACCTATGTTCATATATAACTTCAGGCATATCTCTCTGAGTTTGTGAAGGTCTGGAGAGGCCATCATATGGACTGATTGGTGTGAGCAGTCATCAAAAGTGGAACCAAGACCATGGAGTTGGGGGAGCAGCATCCACATTAGGTGACTGATTTTCGTGTGCAGCTGCTGTGTCACTCCCTGGTAATTTATCTAGACAGATCAGCATCTAAAAAAAAACAGCCCAAACTGATTTACTCACCGAAGACAAGGAGACAATGGCATCCTCTTCGCATGCACTGGAATCCTCTGCATCTGAATCAGGTTCAGGGGCGCCAGGCTCCCTGTCCCCCTGCTCATCCCCAATCTCAGTGGTAGTGGACAACCAGTCTTTTTCTCGCTCCACCATGGCATCCAGATTTTCCGTCGTCGGCATGGTGGGGGCCACGGGAGCTGGCCCAGATGGTGGTAATTGGGGAGGAGGTGGTTCACCGATTTGGGAGGGTGGTGTAGGATTGAAACAAGCTACATATACCTCACGTGCCTCTGCTTCTGTGACTGGGAATCAGAATTGGTAGGGGTGCTCTTTGGTTGCAATGAATTTTGGGAGACTGATCCGCATGGCCCACAGATGTTTGCAAGCCCTATGGTTTTGGTTGAAACGGGGGCATGAGCAGCATGCCCATCCATAGACATTGATTCGCAGGCTATAGTGCTGATGCCCCTGAGCTTGTATATCAGCAAGACTGCTCGCACAGGTCCCACTGATAGTGAATGGGTCAATCCACCGCATGTCACCTAGCCGTGCGTGATTCAAAATGTATGTTGACTTGGCCATATGTTCCTTCTCACTTTCTGAATCCCACCATGCGACTGGGACCATTGGTTGAGGAAGGAGTGGTGCAGATACGAGAATACAACATGCGGCAACCAGATCCACACCTCCTGCCTCAGTGCGGAAATGCTGGGAAAGCCACTCATAGTAGTTGTCTCGCTGTTTTCGAAGGTCAAAAATCCCAGGTAGAATCTGCATGATAAGTAGGTAGATCAATACATCCAAGCACAATGGCTTTCCCACACGCTGCCATTGATGGATGTGCTTCCGCTTGAGCACACAATTGAAACCTTCCAAATGATTGGTTGTTGGTATCACACCTTCAACTGGGATTCCTAACATGTGCGAAGCTTTGACATGCCCCTGCTTTGACCACCCATGCCAAAGCGACATTGGCATCGTGTCTGTTAGATATTTGAGGTAGCTCAGCCCTGCATTTGCGGCTGTAGTCATCTCTGTGTTAGCTTTGAGAGAAATCAATGTTTCCGTCTCTTGGGCAATGAGTTGTTGTGTGATCATGTGTTGAACGGTGTCCAGGAGTCTGTAAATAGTTTAAGTGAAAATTTAACATGCACAGACAGATACTATAGTTACGCACTGAGTCTCTAAAGCTCGCAGCCTCCCGTGAACTAGTTGCTTCGGGAAATTGGCCATTGGTCCCATACGAAGCACTTTTTTGTGCCGATTCGTCCAACATTGACGAATGTGGAATTTGCACAGTATCAGCCAAATATCTGGCCATACAAGGGTCAGAGCCCCTCTTTCTTTTGTATCTGTGTCTGTTATGGCAACCAAAGGTGTGAACTCTTCCCCATTCCGAACACCAAGAGAATCACGCCACTCCTTCAAAAGTTGGTGCAGAATGGCAGTGTCATAGCCAGCCTGTGTGGCTCGGTTTCCTGTGGGTGCCGAGAAAAGAAAAAATGCTAGTGGAACACCTTTTCCTGTCTCATCGACCCCCAGTGCAATGAAAAGCAGGATGCGACGGTCACATATCCCAAACGTTCCATCCAGAACGACCTGGTTCCGGTGTGCATATTTCCACGCGGCTTCTTTCATGTCAGGTGTCTGTATGCACACCCGAAAACGTTCACCCTTATCGTCTCGGGCCCTGTAGTGAAAAACGGCCGCCGCAAGTTCTGGTTTATATGTAGGGGATTTCGGATTAAGCCAATCGTCAATGTTATAGTGGGTGGGTCGAGCAACGTCTATACCATGGATTTTAGAGAATTTTCGATAGAGCCGTGTGGAATCTGATGGGAGAAAATCGTATCGGACATTTGCTGTTTGAGGATCGGCAGTGGTCTGTCCATGATATAGTCTGGCCCGTGATAACTCCAGATTCCGGTTTTGGATGGCTGTGATACTATGGACACCCACATTAGACTCCAAAATATATAGTATCAACAAATGGTATTTACCTTGCACCATCACATAGCTGTTGTAATGCGACCTGCCAAACATGCTCGTGAAGTGGCACGGCAGGCAGCCGTTGCATGTCTTGCTTAAGACACATATCATCGTGTCGTAAAATACCCGTGAGTCGTCGTACCATGTAGTCCGATTCACGGTAAGTCACATCAAGGTGAGCTAAACACCCAGTGAAATTGAATGGTGCCTTTCTTCTCCAATTTTTTTCACTCGCATCGAGACCCAAAGCTTTACGGTTTTTGTTGTATTTTTCTTTTCGTGCTTCTGTACTGGTCCCACATTGACTGAAAGAATTTTGAAAAAATAAAAATAAAACCCAGGACAATAAGAAATTTTATTATGTATGGGTAACAGATCATTTCCTACCACTGTAACAAGATGCGAACAAATCGCTTACTCCCTGTGCCATGGCGAGTACTCCATCGTATACTCCATCCGTTTCCCAAGTCGGCTAAATGATGAAGCACGAGTCCTTGCTCCTTTAGAAGACTCATTGCGGCCTGTTGAGAGGGGGCGTCCTCGGAAAAAAGCTGGTGGAAATTTGAGCCAGCGCTGTAGCATTCTTTAACGTCCTTCAGTTGCTTTTCATCTAGCTGAAGCATTTTTACGTCGACCTTGAATGTATGAAACGAAAAATTTCGTCACAAAATAATATGCTTGTTCATTATGACTGCCCACCTTAATTGTCCCTCCGCGTTGAAACAGTGGCTTGCAAGGTAAAGGCGGGATTGTTGCCGCCTGTAACGATACAACAGTCAGTAAGTTTCTGTTCTGCAGTAATGGGAGCATGTCGTAGATCTTGCATCGAGGAGACTAATTGCAGGAGCTGTAGTGGCAGTTACGGCAGGAAACGGCGCACCTGAGGCCAATGAGGTTCCGTCTTGACATTGCGGCGACCTTCCTGATGCTTGTGGTGTTCTCAACATATCTATAACAATGTCAGGACGAGACGGAAATAAACAGCATGGAGAAAACGGAAGAGGGAGGGGGGGAGCTTACCACCAAAAATCACAGCGCAGTGAAAGAGGGGTGGAGGGGTTTCAGAACCTGGTTGCAGCCTCGGGATATTTTTTAATGAGTACAAAAGAGGCGCCATATAAAAATGAAAGAGAAATTGGTTAATTGACAAATTGCAACTGAATAACGGACTCACCTCTTTTTCAACACTGCAGCTCAGCGCTGAAGCCGCCTAACTTATTTTCAAATCATCTAGATAAAAAATAAAAAGTAAGTTATGTATCCTCCGACGTTGTCGGAATATAGAGCAGGGTAGACACACGGCGATTCTATTTTTTTTAGATTTTTGAAGCTAGATTCCTAACTTATATTCAAATCATCTAGATAAAAAATACAAAGTTAAGTCTCCTCCGACGTTATCGGAATATAGAGCAGGGGTAGACAGACACACGGCGATTCTGTTTGTCTAAATTTTTGAAGCTAGATTAGAGACAAGAGTGGATTTATTGACAACAATTGCGAAGTGGAAAATGAGGTCGGGCTTACTTTCATTGCGTCGAAGGTAAGGCTTCAACGTAGGACGTTATAAGCGGTGGCGGCCGACAATGTCGGAGGACGGAGTCAATTTTTTCGTTAGATTCTAAAGCTAAGATACCAACAGATGGCGATGGCGGCGTGGCGTTGTGGGATCGGGGACTGCAGCGCTTGCAGTGGGATCGGAAGCGGTGGCAGTTGTGGGCTGCAGTGGTAGCTGGCCAGGTCGTGGGGGCGACCCGGTGGAGGGGCGGGAGCCGACGCTGACGAAGCAGGTTGTTACACCATGGATCGACCTCAAAAGCCACATAGAGCACCCCATGGCGGTATCAAGGCTGAGAAAAAGGCAAAGGGCAAGGGAAAGTCACAACCAGGTGGTTTTAACGAAAAGGCAAGTCACTTCATCTTCCACTGGCATTGCTAACGCTGCGCCAGGCCTTTGCGCCAAAATCAGGACGCCGCGCAGACAAACAGGCTCGAAGGAATGTCGAGCGAGATCAAACCCGATTACACGTCCCATTGGTCAACCGTACGCCAGATGACGACCCTCCACCCGTCATTATTGCGATAGTTGGGCCCTCCGGTGTAAGTAACGACAGGTTTTACTACTTCTTGCACATTCACGTGCATGCCTTTTCACAGGTGGGCAAGACAACGCTGATGAGAAGTTTGGTGCGACGGTATACGAAGCACTCGTTGAACGAGATAAAGGGACCCGTCACCGTTGTTAGCGGCAAGAAACGTCGTCTGACATTCATCGAGTGTAACAACGACCTTAATTCCATGATTGATATTGGCAAGGTTGCTGATCTGGTCTTACTCATGATTGATGGCTCTTTTGGGTTTGAGATGGTTCGTAACAGAGCCTGTAGATGTCCTGCACTTACAGCTCTCGTAGGAAACATTCGAATTCCTCAACGTCCTTCAAGCGCACGGATTCCCCAAAGTGATAGGCGTGCTCTCACACCTGGATCTGATTAAAAAAGTAGCCACCCAGCGTGCGACGAAGAAAATCCTTAAAAAGCGGTTCTGGACAGAAATCTATCAAGGTGCAAAACTGTTCTACCTTTCCGGTGTGCTGAATGGCCGCTATCCAGACCAAGAGATCCAAAACCTCAGCCGTTTTATCTCTGTGATGAAGTTCCGACCCCTAGTGTTTCGCAACTCCCACCCGTATCTTCTTGCGGACCGTCTCGAAGACCTTACACCGCGCGAGCAGGTCCGCCTCGACCCAAAATGCGACCGAACTGTGACACTGTATGGTTATCTTCGTGGCACTAACCTCAAGCAGAACATGGCAGTTCACATACCCGGCGCGGGTGACCTGAGTATGACGAGTGTGAGCGTGCTTAAGGACCCATGCCCGCTTCCAACGGCCGAGAGCGAAAAACGACGTAAATTAAGTGATAAAATGAAGCTAATACACGCACCGATGAGTGACGTCGGTGGGATAATGTATGACAAGGATGCGGTGTATGTAAACGTGCCGGGAAGCTTCACAAGGAAGACGGGTGAAGATGATGTTTCAGGTGCGTTTTCTGTCCAACATTTCAACTTATCCAGGCTGAAATAAGCCATTTAGTCCCTCAGGGGGAAGGCGAGCGTATGGTTATGGATTTGCAAGATGTTACATCCTCCATGGCTGACGGCATTTCCAAAAGCAATATCCGCCTCTTTGAGACATCTGCTGCTCCCTTGGAAGTTGATTCAGATCAGTCAGGGTCAGGATCTGAGAATGAGGAATCAGGTTCAGATGTCGATTCTGATGAAGGAAGTGAGGGTGGATTCGAGAGTAGTGAGAATGAGGGCGAGGCAGATCCTCAAATTCAAAATACCGGTCGTACAACACTTCGACGACCTCCTCGATCCGCCCACAATCTGCCGGCTGACAATGAGCAGCAAGAAGACGTCGACTACGCGTCGAGCGACTCGGACATGGGCGAGTTTGATGATGATCGACCTCCAAATGTTGACGACGAGGGCAATGAAGATGAAGAGGGCGACGAGGGCGGAGCGGACGAAAGCGACGAGGCACCTCAGTGGAAGTCTGATCTCGCCACAAAAGCATTAGCCACGTTCAATCAACATACGCGCCGGAAACGCAACTGGACAAAACTGATATATCAATCGGATCTCACCCCCGAGGAAATCCTCGCCGGCAATACGTCTCCGGAGGTTGCGCACGACGCAGACGAGGATGACGATTTCTTCAAGGTGAAAAGGGTAGACAATTTAGATGCTGAAGCGATAGACCGGACTATGGAGCCCCTTGACAAGGAAGAGCTGGTCAAATGGGAAGACGAGGCGCTCTTGGACTCTATTCGACATCTTTTCATTACCGGTGCCTCAGGCGGAGGAGACGGCGACGGTCCAGTGGACGAAGACGAGTACGAAGACGCTACCGGCGGTGACTTTGAAGACCTCGAGACTGGAGAAGCAACCTCCGGTCTAGTTCCTGCCACTGACACCGACGCTGCTCGTGCCGCAGCCCTAGCCGCAAAAAAAGATGCGCTAAAGCGCAAATTTGACGAGCAATACGACGATCCCAACGACACCTCAGGCAAAATGGACTTTTACGAAGAAAAGAAAGACGAAATGGCACGCCAACTCCAGCTCAACCGCGCCGAGTTCGAAGGTGTCGACCCCGAGACGCGCGCGCTCGTCGAGGGCTTTCGTCCCGGCTCCTACGTGCGCATTGAGCTCTCCCACGTACCCTGCGAGTTTGTTACGTACTTCGACCCCACCTACCCGATCATCGTCGGCGGGCTCACGCCCGCAGAAGAGCGCTTCGGCTTCCTACAGGTGCGCGTGAAGCGGCATCGGTGGTACACACGCACGCTCAAGACGAACGACCCTCTGATCCTCTCGCTCGGCTGGCGGCGCTTCCAGACGCTCCCGATCTACGCGCTGGACGACCACAGCATCCGGATGCGCATGCTCAAGTACACGCCGGAGCACATGCACTGCTACGCGACGTTCTATGCGCCCGTCGCACTCCCCAATACCGGCTTCTGCGCGTTCAACACGCTGGGGGGAGACACGGCCGCGTTCCGCGTGAGCGCGACGGGCGTAGTGCTCGACGTGGACCGCTCGACGAAGATCGTGAAGAAACTCAAGCTGACGGGTGTGCCGTACAAGATCTTCAAGAACACGGCGTTTGTGAAGGATATGTTCACGAGCGCGCTCGAGGTGGCCAAGTTCGAGGGCGCGAACATCCGCACGGTGTCGGGCGTGCGGGGGCAGATCAAGAAGGCACTCGCGAAGCCCGACGGAGCGTACCGTGCCAGCTTCGAAGATAAGGTACTCATGAGCGGTCCGTCGCGTCTTCTGTGTTAATGTCGCGGGAACCTGCGTACTAAATTGGAATTGGTCGGCTATTTATGACAGACATCATCTTCCTGCGCGCGTGGTACGCGATCCAGCCGCGCAAGTTCTATAACCCAGTCACGTCGCTACTGCTCTCAGATAAGACACGCTGGAGCGGTATGCGGCTCACGGGCCAGGTACGGCGCGACGGGGGGCTCAAAACGCCGCTCGACGTCAACTCCACATACAAAGTACGTGCCTTCCGCGTGCCTATCCCTTGCTAATACCAACCCCCGCGTCTCCTCCAGCGTATCGAACGTCCCTCACGTCGCTTCAACCCGCTCAAAGTGCCCCGCAAGCTGCAAACCGCGCTACCCTACGCGTCCAAGCCCAAATTAATGAAGCCGCAGCGGCGGCAGACGTATCTGCAGAAGCGGGCGGTCGTTATGGAGCCTGAGGAGCGGCGCGCGGTGGCGTTGTTGCAGCAGATGCGGGCGCTGCGCAAGGACCAGGTCGCGCGGCGGAAGGAGAAACAAGCGGAGCGGAAGGCCGTGCATCGGAAGAAAATGGAGAAGGTGGAGGCGGGAAAGGACGATAAGGAGCGGGAGAAGAGGAAGGAGGCGATGCGGGCGGCGGGGGTGAAGAAGAAGCGCGAGACGGAGCGCGAAGAGGGCGGGGGACCCAGAGGACCCAAACGGCAACGGAATGGGTGATACTGGGTGCGGTCCATTATCAGATTGATTGTACATGTGTAGTGAGTGCGGGCGTATACGAGAGGCTCGATGAGGTTATATTGCATGAGTGCAAAATACACAAGATGGGCGACGTGGCAGGCAGACAGGAAATGGGTAATTAAAGGGTGGGTGGCAAAACAGCGATGATGGGCAAAATGTAAAAACAACAGGAGCAGCAACAGACAATAGAGCTCGTCCTCTTGTACAATGATAACAAGACCAGCGGACTGTTCACGAGGACGATGCACTGTCAAATGGGGACGGGAGGTTCGTCCCCAGCGCCGAGAGTCTTGTAATAGGCTTTGAGCCATCTCTCCGCCTCTGCGTACTCTACTTTAACACGCGTGAGGGTATCAAGGATCTTTGCAAGGGCCTCCTTGTCGGTCAGGTCGCGTCCCAGGTCCTCGTCACGCAGATCGCCGTAATGCTGCACACGCTCGCACGAAGCCTGCACCTTGGAGACACCGAGAGCGGCAGAGGAGCCCTTGAGGAAGTGGCCGAGGGCAGAGAGCTTGGGAAGGTTCTTCTCGTCGCTAGAGAGGTGGTGAGCCGCGGGAGGGAGGAAAGGAAGCAGAGAAGACAGACTATGCCTTGTCCATGTCCTCAAAAGTGGTCGCGGCCTGATCGAAGTATGCCCAGGCCATGCCCTTTGAAAAGTCATGGTTGTCCTCCTCGTCTAAGTCGAGGATCTGGAGGAAGGTTTCCATGTCGATGATATCACCGGGGTTGTTTGGATCGAAGGCTGGGGGAGGCTTGAGAAAATATCAGTCGAAGCAGGAGCCTAGACGAAGCTGGTCACCTTGTCATCGGGCGGGGCGTCGGGGGCAGGGACAGGGTCGGCGGGTGCGGGTGGAGCAGACACAGATGCAGACGGCGATGTGGCGGGAGGAGGTTGAGGAGTAGAATTGTCGTCTGGATTTGTAGGCTTTGGTGGAGCGGGAACAGACATGACGGGCGCAATGGAGCGCAATGGACCCGGGAAGAGAAGGCCACAGTGCAGAAACCACAGGGCACAGCAGATCGACTGTACTGACACGCGCTTTCACTGTCCGACACAGAAATATAATGAAACACAATGAATATTGTCGTATTCAGTATTATAGTATCGGCCACCCAGAATAATATTGGGCATATTGCCTCTCTGCGTGTCTACACACCGTCTGGGCACAACTCTCTGTTCGCCTGGGAACTGTCTGCTCCTTGCGCCGTGCCTTGCTAATTCCTTTATCAGAGCGAGATCAGACCATCATTGACGTCATCGCAGTGACGTTGCTTACGCGTCTGCGTCTGTGCCTTGCCACGCGACCCATGACCGCATCTTTATTACATCGCGTGAATTCCTGTCACGTCGCCGTCCTCAATGTCCAACATGTCCATCGATTCACAAGTGCACGCCTGCAGCCCCACACCATCCCTGCTTGTCCAGTCTCCTTCCATATCGCCCCCTTTAGGGCTCTCAACCCCTCCGAGTCCTTGTCTTCCAGACCTAGACCTTTGTCCAGTTCCTTTAGGGTACATCCCAGAATCGCGGCTATCCGCCCTTCGGACCACTGATGTTCAACTTCCCTGCCACGATCGCTTCCCTGGGTCGTAACGCGCGCCCGCATAAGCATGAGCTCAACCACACAACTTGTGAGCCGCTCACCCCTCATCCAGGAACCGCCGAATATCTTTTTCCAGTACGTGTCGCATCCCCATCTTCTCGTTCTTCCGCGTCAGCAGCGCCAGTGTCTTCCCTTCCATTTCGCGCTGTTCTTCTACAAATCGCTCTGCGTTACCCTAGACATCAGCTGCCAAGTCAGGTATAACAGCGCGATAACCCCCCACCAATTAAATGCGAATCCGTAGCCGGTGCTGCCATTTCTGGCTTTCGTGCGAGCCTCTCCCGCAGAGCGGCAGCTTTCAAACTGTTCAGCCAAGCACGTCAATGTGGCAGCACACGGCGTACCTTGCGTAACCATATTGTAGATCGTCTTCAAAGTCTCCCCCTGTGTCTAAGGCATCACCCAAATCAACAGCCCATTCCTCGCAGCCAGCCAAACTCACCGTCGCAGGAGCAAGCCCTAGCGCAGCGTGTATATCGGCATCTCCCCTAGAATCCTCACTAGTCGTCCTTTAGCCCACGCGCAACCTAAAATAAATAAAACACCGGATGCCGTACCTGACGTCCGACTCTCTGTGTACAATACGCTGCCGTTGCACATCCACATACCCCATCAAGATATTGCCCTTCTCCTTACACTCCGCTTCCAATTCCAGAAGTGGCCCTTCTGTCTGGTTCCGCAGCTAAGTACATATCCCCACAATCAGTCCCTATCGATCATCCCCAATTTAAGAAAGCAGAACCCTTACCCTATCGTTCATACGCCTAGCGGACTCTAACAGGTACCGATACAGCGATAACAACCCTTGCACCCGCTCGTGCTCCCTTTTCTATATTCAATTTATCCCCGTTCGGGCTATCAGCGGTACGTCTCACACCCGTTTGAACGAAGAAACGAAAACTCTACCATGATAGCATGTTTGGCATCCAAATCCAATTGTTCAGAACCCACCGGTTGAAGATCCACACTATCCGGAAACAGGACCCGCCTCTCTTCGCGCAACCGCGCGTGCACACGACCCTCACATGATGCGACGAGCTTCTTCCTGCAGACCAAACATTGTAAATCAGTATACACACCAATTGCCGTCCTGCCGAGCTCGAAGCTCGGAGCCCGGATCTCGAGACGAATAAATGAATTGGGAATAATTAATGAAGTGAACGTACTTGTGCTCGGCGATTTGTGAATCGGCTGGCGCGCAGCCGAGGGAAGATGCGAGTACGTCATCCAAGGCTGATAGCGTATAATCCAAGGAGGGCAGGTCGGGAGGCAAGGTACGTTTTAGAGTGTTGTTCCACGTGCGGAGAAGCTGTAATCGTGAATTGTGAGTGGCAATCAGGTAGGGTTCGTGCATGCAGCTGGGACTGACGGTGAGCTGGTCGAGGAGGTCATCGCGCACCGGCGGGGGGCGCGAGGACGCTTCGTTTGCGAGTACGCTGTCATTTCATATCATCGGCGTCAACCTAAGCACCTAATAATAATTAGCACTGAGCACACTCACGCAAGTCTCGCAGCCGAGTCCTGCACCCGCGCATGTAGCCTATCTAGCGCTCCCGGAGAGCACGTCGCGCCCGTGATGAGCTGTCATAGGGTGACGAGGCGGTCAGCGCGATGATCAAGTAATGTGCCAATGAGTGAAACACAATCAATCAGTCCTGCAGATCCGGCTCCAAGGCAAAAGGAATAAGTGTATGAAACGCTCACATTGCTATTGATGGGCCCCTTGGCTCGGGGCTGTGGCTCTGCATGTGATCCATGAGGAAGACGGTCCCGGATCTGTGCCAGCGCCTCCTCGAGCGGCGATTGCGTCAGTGCAAACGTCCCCCCGCCCCTGAAAAATGGATAAGTAGGGTTCGTGAGCCCCGCGCCAATTATGTATTTTTTTTTGTTAAAAATGGGGAAATCAACGCACCGTAACGCCATCGTCTTCCCTTTCTCACGCACGTCCTTGAGTATCCGATGCAGATGTTCTACGCGTGCGACACGGCCCTCCTCCTTCCTCTTGAGCACCCGCAGGAGCAGCTCCGTCGTGCGGTCGTGCATGAGGGCTTTTTGCTCTTTTTCGAGGTCTCCTGCGTTGCATGAACAATAATTTAGTCAAGGGGAACCCAAACGGCAGGCGAAGTTACGCACTTTGCGCAGCCTCAGAGGCGGCTTGTAACTGTGCAAATTCGCGCTGCCGCGTAGCTACCTCGGTCCGTGTCCGAGCGAGCTTCGCCACTGCCTTTGTGTACTGCTCCACCGCTGTATCAGGAGTGAATAGACCCCGTGTTTGGATGCTAGGAAGTTGTCTGAGCCTACCAAACAACCTGTCAACACCACAAAAAATCACTGCCACCGGGTATCCCACGTACCTATGCAGCTCATTCCGCACTTTCGCCACCTTCTCCCGACCCACGACATGCGCTACCAAAAACCGCAAAGCCTCACCAAATTTCCCTTGGAGCACTCTTTCCAGATCCTCTACTGTCGCCGCACCATACCCGATCGCGGCGAGCGCCGCGTGCACCTCTTGCGCCGTCATAGAATCAACATCTGTGTCCACCTCTTTCTCTTTCACCTTGTCTTTCCCTGTATTTGCTTTAGTAGAAAATCCAGCTTTTTTGCGCTGTGGAAGACGGGAGACTGTAGCCATAGTGGTGTTGCGGCGACAAGACAAAAGCGTGACCTAGCGCGTTGTCACACATGCTCACACCGCCATGGCCCCAAGCTCGGATTCCCTAACCTTGCCTATCCCAGACGCATTTCCCAGCTTTCCCTACTCACCACCGTACCCTATACAAGTTGAGCTCATGAAACACGTTTACGACACCATTGAACAGCAGAAAGTGGCGATTGTGGAGAGTCCCACGGGGACGGTTAGTGCAGTTCTATTCTGATATGTGTTTATTGGCAACGGCAAGCTGATGTTAAGTTTACGTATTGTTTGTAATAGGGGAAAACGCTTAGTTTACTGTGTGGAACGTTAACGTGGTTGGCGGACGACAAGGAACGTCGGAAACGGGGACAGCTCAAGAGTCTTCAAGGCTCATTACAAGGCGACAACGGTATTTGGCTCAAGTACTATCCCCACCAACCCCATTCTTATTCCCACTATTCTGTGTAGAACCCGACTGGGTTCTCGAACAAACTTTCGAGCGCCACAAACGCGAGATGGAGACCGAAGAGCTGGAATTCGAGCAGAGGCTCGAAAAGGCGCGGCGGAAAGAGGAGAGTCTGCGGAGAATGGCGAAAGCCCGGGTGCACAAGAAACAGGTGAGATATACGTGCCCCAATCTTATGTCGATCAAAAAAGATGACACGGTGCCTATAGAAATTGACTAACGATCATCCCAATGATGAGAGTGAGGACGAGGATGCGGCATTTCTTCCTGAGGATGAGGGAGGTGTTGATGGTGACGGACTTTCGCCAGCTGTGAAGGCACTTATGAAGAGGTGTGCCGTCCTATTCACCATCAGAAAAACGTAGCTTGCTCATGTCGACCATAACATAGCCTAGCTGATTCCCGGACGAAAGAGTCTGTTCGAGAGGTGGAGGAGCCGACATGTACAAAAGTAGCTACTCTCATTATCGACCCGAATAGCCTAACTATCCAGTTATGCCTCACCAGATTTTTTACGCCTCCCGGACACACAGCCAACTGGCCCAACTACGCGGAGAGGTGAGTCTTAGCTATCACATATCTCCCCCAGGATTCAAACTGCCTGCATCCCCGAGCTTCTCAAAACCACGCATTCGACTACCCGGGTTGTACCCCTCGCATCCCGCAAGAATCTCTGCATCAACGAGACACTGCGAGCCAAGGGCGACAACGCGACCGATCTGGACGAAGGGTGCCGAGAACTGCTGAACGGTAATATTGTGCGCGTGATGCGGGGCCCTGTACATTTTATGACACTATTCGTATTTCAGAGAAGAAAGGAAAGCGATGTCCTCATTTACCGCCACCAGATGAAGAGCATAAAATGCTAGAGTTTCGGGATCATGTTCTTGTACGGTTTTTTATTTTTATTAAGCCATGAGTATCTTTCACGCTAATATGAAACCCGCAAGGCAACACCAAAAGATATTGAAGAGCTCGTGACTATTGGCAAAGGTTTCTTATTTACCTCTTCCAAACCGAATTGACCGACTTGAGCCTGACTTAGAATTAAACACGTGTCCCTACTTCGGTTCAAGACGTGCAATTCCACAGGCCCAGGTGAGCTGCTTTGTGTTGATTATTGCCCATACCTCATACATGGTTTTCTCTAAATAGCTTGTTACCCTTCCGTATAACCTCCTTCTCCAGAAGTCGGCGCGTGACGCTCTTGGGATCGACTTGAGCGACCACGTTGTCGTTGTAGATGAAGCTCATAGTATGTAATGTAATTCTACAGCGATTGTCCGATTCACTCACAAGATCGGCAAAAGACCTTATCGACACGCTCCTTTCCATCCATACAGTCTCGCTTTCTTCACACATTTTGGACACCTCGCTTCAACAGCTCACTTTCTATCTAAATCGCTTTCGTAAACGACTCGCTTCAACGCACGGACTGCATCTGAGGCGCTTGTTACGTTTCTTGAACACACTAAAGGTGTATATAGACAAATGGAAACTCACAGCAACTTCTCCCGGACAGACTGCACCCGCCAAGCAGGAAATCATGGCAGCCAGTAATCTCATGTCTCTCTTAGGTCCGCAAGTCGATGGTGTCAACTTGGTGGAAATTGAGGCTTATTTGAAACGCAGTAAAATTGCTCGTGAGCGCCAGTTCAGTTCATTCGATGATGTGTTGTTTTATCATATCGCTGTAGGAAAAATAAGCGGGTATAGTGATAAAGCTTATGAAAAGGACAGAGAACAAGGTTAATTCAACGTCTTTCCTTGTTCGTGCCCAGCTAACGATTCATTTGACCTGTCAGCGAGAGCTCGACGACGGGCCACTCCTCCCCTGCATACTGTTGAAGATTTCATATTAGCTCTCACAAATGGAGATGCAGGTGAGTGATCTTCCAACTTGCGGGGCCTAGTTGATTAAATCTGTAGATGGTCGTTTGTCGCTTTCGCTTAGCGGCGAGCCGGGAAAAGAGAACGTAACTCTCAAATACCAACTTCTCAATCCTAGCAACCATTTTAAGGAAGTCGTTGAAGCCGCAAGAAGTGTGATACTCGCAGGTGGAACAATGTCGCCAGTATGCACCCTGTCACTTTCAAAATTAGTATATTCTTAAGTTTGATATCAGATCGGGGATTTTCAATTTCAACTGTTCCCTTTTCTGGCTGCCCGACAGCTCAATATATTTACCTGTGGACATGTTATTCCTTCTGCCAATCTACAAACATTGGTCATTGGTAAGGGGCCCCGAGGTGGTGAACTGCAATTCAAATATGATCAACGAGGCAACCAAGATATGGTACATGTAATCCAGACCACATCATATATTTAGACACTGACATCCATTGGTAGTTGGCCGAATTGGGCCAAGTCTTGACGAACCTAGTCAATCTCGTTCCTCATGGGCTAGTTGTGTTTTTCCCATCGTATGCTTTCTTGGGTTCTGTCAAGGGTGCCTTCCAGAAAAGCGGTTTGTTAGAGAAACTTGATTTGAAAAAAAAGGTATGCGGGGCCTCATATTACTGATGCCTTGATTTATTCATTTTAAAAAAATTATACTCAATCGATTTATCCATGTCAGCTTTTCTTTGAACCAGAAAGCACTAGTGAAGTTGATAGTGTCCTCCGTCAGTATGCACTCGCTGTCTCCTCGTCAGTGCGTAATCTTCCCTCTGGTGCTTTCGGAGTTTGTTTCGACTCTCCTTTAGAGTACGGCAAGTAAGAAGGGTGGAGCGCTCTTATTTGCGGTGGTTGGGGCAAAACTCTCAGAAGGCATCAATTTTTCGGACTCGTTGGCACGGGCCGTCGTCATTGTTGGGTTGCCATTTCCATCATTGGCCTCGATCGAATTAAAGGAACGAATGCGATACGTCGCCGAATTGGAGAAGAGCTTGGGTATGGCGCGTGCGCCGGGCACAAAGGATGCAGGCACAGAGCTGTACGAGAATTTGTGTATGAAGAGTGTAAATCAATCTATCGGTATGTGCGTTCGGCGAACGACTTTTATAAATGTCCTCATAAGCCTTCCAGGTCGTGCGATCCGGCATCAGAACGACTTCGCGAGTCTCATTCTGGTAGACTCACGATACGCATCTTCTCGTATCAGCGGGAAGTTGCCCAAATGGATTGGGAAAGACCTTGTAATTACCGAGAATTTCGGTCATGCGGTTAGGGAAGTGGGACGGTTCTTTCGTTCGAAGAATTGAGACGTGGTGGAAAATCAGCATATCTTATTCGTTTTTATTCCGTTCGATGCCATTCAATGAGTTGCTTGCCTATTGCGATAGAAATAAGCATGATTAATATGAATATGACACAACTTTAGGGTAATTTTGAAATTGCGTAGCTTAGAAACTGGCCTGGAGTCGTGGTTGGGTAATGCTTACAGACCAATTAGATCAAAATACAAACATGTAACCAAAAGAAAAAGACTGCTAAGTACAATGTGATGATGCATGTTCTAACTCAAGACAAAACGATGCGATAGTGTCATGGACATATGTGCAATGCTGTAACATATCAACAAACTCTGCCACTAATTAAACGAATGTAGCGTGTTTTAGCTTCGACGGAGCTGGCTTTGAAACAGGCTTATCCTTGAAATTGAGCAGGTCGTACAATGAGGCTATTTGGTCGCCTTTCTGCTCAAGGGTGTCGATGACTTCTCGTAGGTGGTCCGCCAGAACGTTACGTTTCGCCACGTTAGATGTTGCATCTATTAAACCATACTGCTCTGCCAGTTCCATATATATTCTGTTGTCAAAGTAAGCGACAAACAACAACGGTATAAAAAAGGGAGCGCACGCTTTATAATGTGAGAAATCGTCTTCAAGCTCTCGCACCACACGAGCCAGAACCGTCTGCGGTGGAAGCCTATCGCCATCCACATCGAGCTCATCTTCTGCGGCGTTTGGACCATCTGAACCTGGACTACGTTTATTTCTGCCTTTGGCACGCTGTCCCTTGTTGCGTAGGTATGACTTCAAAACGTCGTCGTCCTCGTGCTCGTCCTGGTGGAACATACGACGCTCCCCACTACGCTTCCGACGATGACATACAGTGCAAGTTCGTGCGTTGTGTTCAGGGGCAGAGAAGAAGAGACGTTCCATACGCGATCCACGGATCTGAGGGAACGGCGTATTTAAAGTAGGTTGTTTAGGTGGTGTCACGTTACGCTGACGGGGGACATGGTTCGACTGGTCGGAGGGCCGCAGGCGAGAGGGCTGTACCGGAGGGCGTGGAGCACTGGAAGCAGGCGACGGGCCCTGATCTCGATCATTGCTCTAAGGGCACTCAGAACATGTTCATGAAATACAAGATTAGACGCAGCTCACAGCTTCAGCCTCGTGCGATGAATGTCCATCTCTGCTATTGCTTACCTGACTATTAGCCGCACTGAGTTTTGAAGTAGATGATGACCGCTCTGATCGTCTTTCGCGCATCTCGGACTCGACCCTAGCGAGTTCTGATGCCTATAATCGACGTTAGCCCAAAGCAAAGAATTCATCAGGCACCGCAAGATTTAATTACATACCTGAATATAACGATTCGAACGAGACACATCTGGTTCCATCTGATGCTCTGACAGTGGCTCTCGCCGTAAACCTCGTTCATATAAGGGTTCTTCTTCCTCCTGGGGATGCTCGACATCCTCGTCCTGCTGCTCGTACTCTTGTTCAAGTTCGGGCTCCAAGTCTTCCACAGTCAAGGGTTCCTCTCCCCGCAGCATCTCCTCCCCACGAGATACGGGGGCCGTCACATACGTCATGTCAATACCCAACTGTGCAGGTCCTGTACTTTGATCCCTCTCATGGACACTTATGTCGCGACTACCATCCTCTCCTAGTTTTGCGCGCCTCCGTTCTCGTAGCCCCTCCTCCACCACTTCCTTCAGACGCTCTACTTCGCCGGCCAACCGTTCAACTTCTGCATGGAGTGCTTCCACTTCAGCTTGAGCTTCCCGTGCAGCATAGGCATCTACACGCAGGCCTGCGATAATCGATTTATGTGAAGCGACCTCTGATGTGAGTCGTGTAAGATGCTCCCGTAATGTGGTGACCAGAGCTTCAAGTGCTAAAGCAAACATAAGATCTTTGTACAAAGATCAAAATGAAACAAACCAACCTTTCTTCTCCTCGACGACTTCACGGTACCTCGCCTCTTCTTGGCGCATTCTTCCCCGGATGTGACGTTCTTTTTCGCGTTCTCGAGCTATGTGAACTTCATCATCGAGCTCCCGCTCACGCTCTTTGACTCGCGTACGCTCCTTCACTACCTCGGCCTTACATTCTTCGAGCTCGTATTCGAGTTCTTGAACACGTCTGCGGGAAACACCATTCTCACGTTCTAGAGTATGTAGTCGCTTTTGTAGACCATCAAGAGCACCAATGAGATCCACCGTGAGGCTCGGGTGTCCAACTGTGAAAAGAACTTAGTAGCCAAAGGCATCATGTGAGTTGTGACAAACCGTCCGCTGCAACATAGCCATCGCCACCTTTGACAGGGCTTTGCACGGCCGATGTTATACCTGTCACATCCGGAAGACGGACGCGTGTAGATGCATTTGGTTTTGTAGTGTCTTTATGCTTTGTTGCGTCGAGCGTCTTATTAACAATATTAGTGAATGCGGGGCGGCTTGTTGCTCCGGATCCTGGAGCTGAAGGAAAGAGGCGTCTATGTGGCCGCGGTGTTAGGTCATTTGGATTCTGGTTTTCGCTCTCTCGCGATGGATGCCGCGATTGCACTCCTACATCACGATTATTTCCTTTAGTTGTTTTGATAGGATGTGGGTCCTGGGGATTGGTCTCAAAGGTAGCATGCTTAGATTGATGTTTAGCAGGATTGAGGTTCGATGGACCTGGTGAGAGCGTGCTCGACTTGTGTTTGGAAGGATGAGCAGTGCGGTTGGGGGTGGGGTTCTGAGGTCGTAATGGCAAACTAAAGTGTTGTGTGGAGATAGGAGTGCTTCGAGGCCGTTTGGGGCTGAATTGTTGACCGAGCGCTTGAGAAAGGCGTGGAACAGAGACATCTGAGTCGGACGCATCGGATGCACCAGGTGCAGGTTGAGAATGCGAGCGTGATATATAGGGATATGAAACACCAGAGCGAGATGCGGGGGAGCGCTTATGACCTGTGTCAAGCAAACGATCGAGTTCTGCCGTAGAGTCCACGATCGGAGGGTCGTAAGTCAACACAGAGCGGGTCTGCGCCAGGTATCAGCACTCAAAAACCATCATAGGAAACGAATGCAAAGACCTGCTCGGGTTTGAGGCTCTTCGCGGACTTCGACTTGGAGCGAACGCTAGCATCGAACAAGCTCATACCATGGGTGATCTTGCTGTTCAGCATTGCCTGGAGAGGTCTCTCGGGGTCAAATTCAGCACCGGAGGGGCTTGCTCTGCCTGTCGTGTCGTCACCATGACCTCGACCACGTAAACCGGCACTGAGCGTGAGTGCAGATGCGTGATGAGCAGCGGTGCTCATCGTATGGCCGAGATCTGGATCGAGAGCGATGGAGTCATCATCGCCGTGTCTGGAGTAAAAGTCGGAATCGAGATGGGAGAGATGCTCGAAGGAATGGAAGGACGGATGAGGGTGTGAGCCGTGACGAGCAAAATCGACAGAGGAAACGTCGTCGTCGTCGTCGTCGTCGCCGTCCTGGAAGTTGTCGTCAGACATGGAAGGAGGAGGAGGAATGTGGTTGTCAATGTCGCGCTCGAGTCTGATGCGGGAGAGTTCGAGTCTGTCACCCTGGATCTCCCTCATGGTTGCTTGAAACAGACAGACGCGATGGTTGTTCAGAGTCACGTGCGTCACGTTATGTGACCACGTGACCCCAATGTCCACTGACACACGACGCTCTGCACGCCAGAGCGCGTCGAACACACCGTCAAGTTCGAAAGCAGGAAACGTATTCTACGTTGCCGAGACTCCGACTCCTGCAAAACGTGTTCGTACCACCACATCTACGCCCCGCGGGAAAACACGTCGAGCGGCGACCTCAGCCACTAGCACTCCACGAGGTTCAAGTCCTCGTAAAAAGTCTTCTCGGGGTGGACGAAATGCTGCTCGTGCTCTAGGAGAACACAATGGCGAAGATGATGATGGAGACGAAGATGATGGAGAATCCTCAGCATCAGATGCGTCTTTGTCGGGCCATAGGCTAATCTCTACATTGGCTAAAACCGTGGATACATCCACGGGGAGAGGATTCGTTCATCGCAATGCGTTCGATGCGTACTTCGCCTCAGCCTCTAAACCCTCTCGTACATCCAACAATGTCTTCTCGGAGCTGGTTCCACCCCTAACACAAGACGAATACACCACTCTCCTCGCTAATTCAGCAGCCACCTCCAAGAACGCGGTCGAGCTCGAAGCGGTGCTTAAAGGACACGAGAAACTCTTCCCGCGGTATGCTTTCGAACTCGCTGAGGGCTTCAACCTGCTCTTCTTCGGGTTCGGTTCAAAGCGCAAAGTTCTAAACACTTTTGCCCGCTCCGTATGTGCAAAACGCGGTCATGTTGTTATAATCAATGGGTACATGCCGCATGTAGGGATCAAGGAGCTCCTTGCGAGGATTGAAGAGGTGCCAGGACTCGCAACTGTCCCACTGCCCTCATGCAGCACTACCCTTGAAGCGCAGACACGCCGAATCTACGACTTTTTCCTCCCGCCTGCCGTGCGCCCCCAACACCCCACGTCCTCTCAACCATTGTTTCTCATCATTCACAACATCGACTCCCCAGCGCTACGCACGCCCAAAGCAAAAACACCGCTTTCGCTCCTTGCGCTGAACCCACGCATTCACATCGCTGCGTCCATCGACCACATCAATGCGCAGATGATCTGGAGCACTACTGAAGCCAGCACGCGTAAGCATGTATATCTCGAAGAATTGGGTGATCAGGCTAGCATCCCCCCGACGCGGGGGTTTGCATGGGCGTGGCATGATATGACCACAATGCAGCCGTACGATGCGGAGCTTGCACATGTGGACCCAAACATCATCAGCAATAAAGGCCACAAAACAGCCCTTGCGGAACGGGCCATGTCGGAGTCGGCGGCGCAGCATATCCTCGCATCAGTAAACGTCAAGGCGAAGAAGCTTTTCGTCCTTCTTGCCAAAACACTGTTGGCATCTTTTGAAGAGGCCGGTGGAAAAGGGAAAGAGAAAGAGAAGCAGCTACAGGCTCACGCGGTGTCGTACGATGCCCTATTTAATGCCGCCCGGACAGATTTTATCGCAACGAACGATACATCTTTCAAGGCTCTACTGGCCGAGTTCCGGGATCATAAACTAGTGTTGACTAGCGTTAGTGGAGGAGGCGAGGCATTATGGATCCCACTCCGGTCAGAGGAGCTACAGCGCATCATTGCGGGCCTTGTTATCGAGCAATAAATATTCGAGTGTTGTAAGGTACGGTACGTATGCAATGGACATTGAGACAAGACTCTGGGTCATCGATGTACTCTAATACACGTATGGAATGATACGGTATGGGACGAGTTTTTTGTATTTTTCCCAGTCCTTACCATATCTAAATAGCAAAATTTGAACACCAAACACAAAATGAATCGGTAGAACTCACTTTTTGGAACAATTGTCGTCGTCGCGGATTTGGCGGTGAATGAGGAGAACCGTGAAGTAGATTGGATAGAAGTAAGTGATAGGCGTGCCCGTACCACTTGCCAGGGAGTAGCCAGTTGCCATGAGAAGGTCACCGCTGCGGAAATTTAAGAATGACGGAGCTCCCACGATGAAGTACTTACAAATAGTTCGGGTGACGAGATGCACCCCACCATCCAGACGTGATAAGTTTGGATCCGCTTTCCGTCACAAAGAACTGGAGGTCTGGAGAGTATCCAAAAATGAGCAAGAATAAATTAGTTTATAATTTCGACACACTTTTCGGGTTGCGACCGTTACGGAAATCGTTCTTCTCCCCATTGGCTGAGCGGAAGATGTAATAACCAACGCCATGGATTAAGAAGACGAAGACAGTGAGGATAGGTCCAAGTTCGACGTGGGTGAAAGCAAGGTAGCGAGCCTGGAGGGAGTAAACAAATGGTACCCAGGTGAGGTCACCAATTGAAAGCATAAATCCAAATCCGTCCGTCGTGATGTCCATGGTTGTGAAGATAGCAGGCTAAACGTGGATGAGCATGGTATCATCAAGAATTAGGGTACGTGTACCTCGTTGTATAGTCCGTCTCCAACATACCATATCTGAAACAAGAGAACGAGCCACATGGAGTCGGTGATAGAACCGCCGCGACGCGTCGCTTGTTCGCAGGCCATGGCAATGTCAATGAGAGCCCACAGGATCAGTCCGGGACGGAGCTCATTGAATGATTTAATGTCAAATGATCCTATAGCAGGGTTCAATTCACGCCCGATGAAGAACTGCGAAATGGGTTAGAAAGTAGTTTGGTGCAGCAGTATTATCCATACATCATAGATGTGGTTCCCAGTGTTGCCGCCTAGAGCAAGAAGCTTCTCCCCTTGGAATGAAGCGATGTAGACCGCAGCCGCTTGACCGGTGGCGAAGATGAAAGACGAGGTGACAAGTCCGATCCAATGTTCGTAAATAAAGGTGAGGGAAGATGGGCCAAAGCGAAGGAGGACACCGGAAACAAGACCTAGAGTAAGGAGGAAAGTAGAGAAGGCTATAGCTACTGCGTGAGTGGAAACCCGACGGCAAAAGCTTATATTAAACACACCATTGATTTTGTATTTTAATTTCTGGCCGTTGCGCATTGTTGTGCCTTCTACCCAGTCACCCGGCAGTACGTACCAAGCTACAACGCAGTACGCCCACCATGCAATGTAGGCCAAGAAAGCTTGTGTATCCCATAGTGATATCCACCAATCCAGACTTCCTACGGCTTGTGAGAACTTGACTGGCAGAGACCAGAGGGGTGGTGGACACCCTCCTGAAGTTTCTGAGCAGATGAAGAACAAAGCATACGTGGTGATAGGAACGGCGAGAGTGACAAATAAAGCACCAGGTGGACCAGCGAACTCATAGTGTGGTGTACGAGGGCTCAGCTTGCTCGTCGACCGGGTCATGGTTGTTCACAGAAGATGGTACGACAGAAAGTGGTCACAGTACGACGATCACGTGACCCGCAGCATCGAAAGAACGGAATAGAGGATCCTCTATCCTTCTTCGCACGGAACCTTCGGACAAACTGAGCGGACGACGCCAATCGAATCGAGAATACTTTCACAAAGAGCGCAGCGCCTTCTCGATGTCGTCTACATAGATCTGCAAGCCTTGTCGTGAATATCTCAGAAACAACTCGGGCTCCAACAGCTCCAGCTCCATCACGAGTAGTTCACCCCCATCACCTGCCACCAAGTCAACGCGCGCATATGCCGTTCGACCTGGTGCGACTGCCAACGCCTTCCGCGCAACCGCCACTTCTTTCTCAGTAGCCACATGCTCTACAACAGATCCTCCATGGTGGTCTTGCACTCGAAAGTCCCCCTTTCGCGGCATCTTCCTGATCGAGTGTGAAAACCTCCCGTCGAAGAAGACGAAGGAAAGTTCACCGTGTGTTTCTACACTCGATACGAAGGACTGCACCAATACGTCTGCTCCTGACATGAGTAGCGTGTGAACATGTTCATCCAGTTCCCTCCCACCCGCCACGCCACGCAGTAGCCCGAGTGCGCCTACGCCGATCGCCGGTTTGACAATGGTGTCTCCCTCGAAGCCTAGTTCAACGAGTCCTGTTGTGGATCCCTGTCTCTCTGAAGCACGAATTAACCGTGTGGGGACAATTGGTATTCCGTTCTGCTCAAGGCTCAGCATGTATTCTTTGTGGATGCTCCATTTCAGCACTTCATATGAATTCAAGATAAGGGTTTGCCGTGAAACGGCTGCTGCCCATGCAAGAAACTCGCCGGGCCTCTCGGCGTCTGATGGACAGCATAAGGGGTGAGTCAGATGCAAGCAACGCTCATATGCAGGTAAACTCACAGTCCCATGGCGTGCGGACCACCACTAAGGGCACATCCTTCCATGCAATATCCACAGTCCAGGGCAACAGAGCGGCGTGGATGCCACGGTCCTTAAGAGCAGCCAAGAGCAGATGTGTCTCAAGATCCGGTTTTGGGGGGTGTGCAGCTTGGATAAGAACAACCTCCGGCATGGGAGAGAGAGATGATTGCTCTTCGATCGTCATCGCATGCAACAACTTCGTCCGTTGGATTATTGCTTCACGCTGTGAAAGAAACTAATGGTGCCGCTGCTCGAGGGTGATTGGAAACTTCCCAAACGGCCTGATTACGGTGGTAAGAACATTCATTGTCGAGTATACCCGGTTGAACGGGGGTTGGTAAGATTAAGCGTGACAACGTGACATGTCACAGGGGGCTCCTTTCGTCCCTTTACTGCTGATGTGTACGAATCATCCATCATTCAATAACTCACTGGTGATAGATTTTCGCCGACTCCAAACATGGCATGTTTCCGTGTTCGTAACCGAAGTGAGTTGAGATGCGTGCCGTACTTATCCCCTTTTTCGTTCCACTCTTACACATCGTGTTTCGTGTTCGCGACAGGTCTTCGAATATGTGACTCCCATCGGATATGCCTAAATCTTGTACACTCGGACGGGGTCTTCCGTAGGCCGGGTGTATTCTAATTTCCGAGTCATGACTCATGGCTACTTTAGGTGGCTTATGTTCGTGGCTGTACTACAACGTCAGGGCTCTGATACTCTAATTTTTTCCAACAATGCACATCTGGACTATCGTCTGGTCGCCTGGTTACCACGTTGTACGACGCCGCATTAGCATCACCCGTGGTTTATAAGAGATTTATTTTGAGTTATCTCCTCACCTTGGTTTTTTTCCGCACTATTAAAAAACAAGCCGAGTGGCGGTTCTTACTGACAATTGCTTACCGTCTCTTATCCAGGTTTCATAATAGCATTAGGATGAAGCACTAACATGGCTTGCATAGATCCGCGGTGGCTTTCATTGTCTCGAATTTTCCACGCCGTACCTCGCGATAGGAAATGAAACGTTTTCTCCGGCTCCCTTGACACTCCCATCTTAACTTCAGACATCTACAGTCTTATGGTGATCGCCTTGAAAGTATGCAACACACTGCGGCCAATTTATTTTGTACTCGTGACGTGCTGTCTGCGGTATTGTGCTATTTATGTTTAAGATTGGCCCTAATCTCACCCGGATACTATTCCTCTACGTTTCACGTAATTTCATATGCGCATTCACTCCGCCTCTACCTTCTGGTGTACTCGGCGTATTTAAAACTGGCGCATCGACTCGGACATTCCAAGGCTCCCGTGTGTATCAAATAGTTGCTGTCGGATTTAAGCCACCTCGACATGTCTAGGCTACGTTGAGTGCACATTCGTTTGTTCCCTGGATACTCAAAATTAGCTTCGGCCCCCTGTTCCGCTTCGAAATGCGTTTCAACTCTTGCCATCTCTTACCGATTTCATCACTACGCATTTTGTCACTCCATCATACCTGGGCCGTAGCTGGACAGCCCCGGTGACCTACAGTGCCAGAACGTGTCTTGGGAATTATGCCAGAGCATCCCCGATGCGAAAGAAAAAAACCGAACCCGAACCCGAGGCCGTGAACCCGAGCAATATTACCTGTTCTTCGGCGTGAGAAAACCTTCATCCTACTTTGCCTTTTATTCTCGAATCATGAACCACATTTTCACTGAAGTATCCATTGACGCAAGTTGGCACCCTATGGGTATCAGAGGATTGGAGGTAAGGAGAACTAGGAAGATGAAGATAGAAAGAGAGTATATGGTCAGGCTGTGACGGAATGCCTTTCTATGCTCCGGGCAATCAATCCGACTTTGTTTGCTCCGGCAGTGCAAACGACGCCACCACCCCAATGCCAATCTCACCGCCCCTATCCGTCTGCTGATATTGCCCTTGGCTTTACTTGGCCCTGCGTTTCACAAGCTGGCACCACCCTAACATATTCTGTTGCGCAGTGTCGACAATATGGCCAACCCTCTGCATGCTATTGTCCACCACGGAAGATCAATGGATTTCCCTGAAGACAAGGCATGATGATCGATTCGAACCTTTGCTTAGCTTCTTCAAGGAATGCTCTGTCACATTCCCAGACCATGCACCCAAAATTTCCCGCGTTCTTCCCCACAGCCGTCTCCAGATATTTTATGTCTAGCGCTTGCGAGCTTGCGAAGCTACTCCGAATCCGAAAATCCAGACCACCAGAATCTGTCATGGGTTTAAGATTGGATCTCGTCTCATCTACAATGTTGATGGTGCTCGTTTCTTCGTATGTATCTCCTGATGGTGACGATGTCCGACGAGCATGCGGGGAACGCAGAAGCCAAAGCAGGAATAATGAGGTAGCGGCCCCGCAACTCCTCGGCAGATGTGTAGGTCCGATCTAATACTGCACGGTGTCGCAGATTGCACGAGGCCTGTTTGCAAGATGGAATGATACAGTGGACCCTGCAGAATATCACCCCACGCTAAGTATGGTGCACTTTGCAACCCCAGTCTACCCCAGTGATAGATAGTATCCGATTTGGTTGACGCATCATCGGCTGTGCAATCTCCGAGCCTGGGACATTGCAGAGACCCTTCAACTTGAATTCTGTGGATATCATACACCCTCCCTCCTCACCAGTTCGTGGCTGTACGTGAGGCGCGGATCCTGCGTGGAAGTCTGCATCCCATCTTGATCGAACAAACAGACGTGATAGAAATCCTACTGGAACACTTGGCTCGGAGCATTGCCAATTACACACACATTACAATTCATACGAATGAAAGTTAACCGCAATGCCTGTACTATGGGGAAATACCGGGAAAGACGACGTTAAAATACAAGGGGGATGCTATTTCAGCGCTTCAGCGCTTCAGCACTTGACAGGTCGTTTCGGTGGTGGACAAACACCATCAAAAGGCACTCAAAGTACATTCTGAATCACCTCAAAGAGGAAGTCGATCCCGTGGAATCAAGATCCAAGGCGGTTGAGATGAGCCTGTGGACAGGAGTCGCCTTCGATTGTCCGAGATTGACGCTGATGAAGTCCAGTTGGCGCCAGAGCAGAGCGCCGCGGTTGAATCAGCAGATGCGCCCAACGGAACATTGTTGGTGCATACGTATGTGCCCGCCCGAGACGACCGTTTCCGTCTCCCACTGAGCCGTGGAGGTTCGACACCCAACGGACTTGTGAGGCAATGAGAACTGCGCGCTACACATGTGCACGCGATGCGATGTAGCACATGAGCGGAGACTCTGACTTTTAAAATGCAGCGGAGAAGCGGCCGTGCGCAGCTAAGCCCCAGCTCTGCTCCTTGATCGAGGTCATTTCATGAAGAACACCGTGCAAGATTAATAGCCGCGGATCCTGCAGATCCATACCCAACTTGTCCAGTCCCCTTCTGAGCTTATAAATGCTGTTCGCCCCCACTGCCTGACATGCTATTTCTCCTTCCTCCATGTTACCACTAGCGATAGACAGTTTCACCTCTACAGTGGAAGGTCCCCTCCTCTCTGTAGGCGCAATCTGGGGAATAGTTGCTGCTCTAGGTCAGTTAATGACACCCTCGACGAGTCTCCTTCATCTCACTTACTACCTTCGCAGTAATCGCCTCCTTCGCCTCTGCCGCCCTGATATGGTTCATACGACACTGCCGCGCTAAGAGGCTCTTGCGCTCTGCCGATAACAGCGGTAAGCACCCACCGGGTCCCTGTCTCATCTCTTGATCCTGCCAGTTGGCTCATCCAGCCGACAGCTCTTACTCAGGCGCATGCGCCTGTTGATATCGAGATGGGGACAGCTCGCGTGGTTCCCCACGTCATCGTTGTACCATCTGCCACTCGGGCATCCGAGTCTGAATCCACGACAGAGATTGACGTGCCGTATGTCCCACCCTACCATGGTCCTGGCAACCACAGGCCGCCCACCTACACACCCGCCTTGGCGGCAGCGCCGCCATTCCCGGAGTCGCGCAGTGGCGTAACCTAGAGAGAGCCCTGCTAGTGGCCTTCAGCTTTGCACGACGCAAGCTACCTTCCACTTCTACACGTTGCCTACAGTCTCACGCCACAGTACTTTATTTCACTTTGTATTGCCTCCGGATAGACCTGTTTTACATACTCGCATGTAGTGTTACACCACTCATCCCACTTCACTGGCACCTCACGTCCCTTACCCTGCTCGAGTACCGTACCACACGCATGCATCATACCATGAAACGCATCCCACGACTGCCCCTGCCTCTGTATCACGAATAATGTTCATCATCACGTTAGCATGGCATTTAATTAGCGGCAGAACGCTCAGTGGTTCTATCAAACTCACAAGCTAATTAGAAGGGATGCGCTTACATACGCACGTTAATTAAACTCATCGCGTACCGTCACACGTGACTGCGCGTCTCTTCTTACGCCACCATGCCTCCAATACGTACCACAGCCTCTACACCGCCCTCCTTAGCTACCCACCCAAAACGACCTTACACTACAGCTGTGCGCGCCACGCATGCCCAACTTTTAGAGCTCAGGAATGTTTTCTTCGGCGGTACCCCGAACCCCAGTCCGGAATTCAGAGAAGAGCTGGGCGTGAAGCTTGGACTGTTCGTTTAGCTTGAGTTTTGATTATGTTTTTCTTCAGTTCGACATCGTAACACTCCCATCTAAATCTATCTAGTTCACCTAAGTCTATATCCGCCTCGAATCTGAGCCCTCTCTTCCCCCACCGTCGCACAAATTTCTGATAAAATTATACTGATTTTGGCGCGTCCTGATCTTTTAATAGAACTCCTCGCTGGATACAAAGCTGGTTCCTACGCGAACGCAAGAAAAAACGCAACACCCTGAATCTGACCCTCGGCGGAGGGACACACAGTGCACCGAACCCCGCTCCCCTGCCGTCTGATGCAAGTTCAAGTGCAATCTCAACTTATGGATCTGCTCCTCCATCTGTACAAAGCATGCAGATGAAAACATCAAATCTATGGGGTATACTTGAACTCCCTGGTCCGGGTCCCAGTCCAGCACGCGCCCTCGACACCAGTACCCGCAGCGCAAATACTTTAAATTCGCATGATCAACCTACTTCTGCTTCAAAACCGGATACACACTCGAATTCCACACCCGAAAGCCAGGTACCAACTCCCATCAATGAGTCCCACACTACAAACAAGCCCAAGTCTCTGATGTATGAATCCACACTCCCAGCGCCACCTGCTGCCCCTTTCACGTACACACACACCGAAACGACTGAAACGCAAACACGCACGCATACACTCACTAGCGTCCCATTTGCTCCAGTCTGGCACTTGGCACGCGTGCCGGCAAGTCTTCAAATTCACCCTCAGTTTCTCCAATCTTCGGCACAGGCTCGTACTAAAACCCTCCCTCCCTCAACCTCAACCTCAAATTCCAGCTCACTCCAACTCCCAACCCCAAACATCTCGTCTTCCTATCCTTATTCCTTCCCCTTTCCCCCATACGTACCACCCACGGCATCCTTCCCGGGCCACAACCGTGACAGTCGCTCCTACACCCGATCACTTCTCCCCCTCCCCTCGCTCCTTCCCTCTCCCCAAATCCACGCTCCCGCCCCCCTGCGTCCATTCGCTCATTTCCCGCTCGCACCCCCCCACCCCCACGACTCCACGTTCTATACTTCCGAGTCCCCAACGCGCTCTGACTCTGGCTCCGATTCTGTGGATAGAGCGTTTGCGCGTGGTGGTCCGAACGTGGGGTGTGTGAATGCAGAGGTCGATGAGGACTTGGATGCGGAGGGTGAAGAAGACGTGAGCAGCGTGGAGGAGAATGTGTGTAGGCTGAAGTGGGATGATGTGCCAGCGCTAGGTGATCGTGGCGCGGGGGGTGAAGATGTGCACGGTACGAAGGAATGCGTGAGTGAGGATCCGGCGGATCCTGACACGGAGACCGAGACGGTGGGGGTGAGTGTGAGTGTGAACCCGTCGGGTATGAGCGAGTCTGATGCGGATGTTAAAACGATTGCGGTTGCGGTGGATGGGGATGGTGTGGGGATGGTGAAAGAGGAGTTTACGTCTCAGTCTGAGGTTGGAGATGAAGGGAGTGAGTTGAGTAACGTGGCTATGATGGGTGTGTAGCTTTTTTCTTGCCCTTCTCCTCGTTATCCCTTGGCGTCATGCGACGTATTCCCGAGCTGTATCATTCTCCCCCTCTCTTTCACGTGCACTAGAGTCATGTATCGCACCCTTTCCATCCCTTGTGTAACAAGAACTTAGGGATTCAAGTTATGTTGTACTGTCGACTTACGATTAATATCATCGAGCGTTATTTGTGCCCAGAAATAGCAAGGCCTGCAGGTAGTAGCACAGGAACATTGTCGGTTTCAGAATGAAAGCCTGAGCTTGGTGAAACATTTCCAAGTTGTTCAAAAGATTTGCTGCGTAGGTTTAGGTTGTTGCCATACAAATTCTCGACTTCTATCCTCACACGCTAAATCAAGACCGACATCACACGCCACATAGCACACACACTAAATCAAGACCGACATCACACGCCACATAGTTACCTCCACATAAAAACCATAGTATCAAACTAAACTCAACCCTCAAATTAACTTTACAACGCAACCCGATCTAAAGTCCTAGTCTCATACCTCACCTCCACTGTTTGCCACTGACCACCCAACGAGCTTGAAGACAATTGAGCAAGTCTATCCTCGAAGCGTTGTTTTATCTTGGTCGCGAGTGTCCCGCCGTCAATCCGAGATCGAGGGCAGGAGAATTTCATGAATGTGTGTCTAGATGTAAGGTTACATAATGGCATGATCGGCGTGATAAAATAAATAAATAAATAAGAAAATAAAAACAAGAGAAGAGAAAGAAGTAATTACCTCGACGAACTTGATCCGGGCCCAGGGAGAAGTATGCATTCAAACACATGTAACGGTACATTATGCAAAAATTGTGCGTCCGAACCTTGAGTGTCCATTTCTGAGGGAAAGTACGCTACAGGGTATTCCAGAAGGAAACCCGCTAGTGCGATAGATTGCGCGGGGGTGAGAGGGGATATTGCGGTGGTGAGCGGGGGTGAGGTGAATGTGGGGTGTGTGCAGGCGGTGAGAGTAAGGAGGATTTCTGGGGGGACTTCAGAGAACTGCGGGAGAAAGTGGATTTAATTCATGACTATTTAGTGCAATATTTACAAAGAGGTTTGTAAATCGCATGCGCACGGGTTCTTGAGAGATTGGCGTGAGGTGCATGAACGACGTCCATGGCGTTGTGCTATGTGCCTCCTTGATTCGGACTTGTAGGAGTGACATGTTGATGAAGAAAAGCTGTTCAAGCGCAGAATGGAATACGGAGAGGAGATCTTTGAAGAGGAGATCGGCCTGTCAGATCAGGGTTTAAGCAATGTCCCCCTATCAATCATCTAGAAAAAATGTGCGCCGGCATACCTTCTGTAACTTCACCCCAAATTCACGAGCCGTCGTCTCAGATATGGAGAATACATCCAGGAGATATCCCGTCCTTAAATAATGAAATAACATTGGCGTCGATTAAAATCAAGATGGACTTAGCCATGGTCCACGGAGGAATATACCCTACCTAAATCCTAGAGCAACAAGCGCAACATCCGTACAGAACTTACGCAAAAGCTCAGGAGACGCATGAGGGAACGTAGGCGTGTCTCTTGCTACTCTCAAGACGAGAGCTTCGGGGTCGCACATTCGGCGCGGTCACCATATTTAAACTCAGATGGCCGGATCAAAACGGCAACCATCTCAAGTTTTTGAAGATGGAAATCTTCGCTTTATTTTTGTAAAAAAAAAACAGGCGAGGAAATTCGCGCAAAGAGGAAACAAAAGTGATGTGCAGAGGTGGACGTGGCCGTAACAGATCGCGCGCCAAGGTGCGAGGTATGGACATCATCGGCTTGAATTGTGTGAGTGCTTGATCCGTCAGTAATCAAAGAAAGGGAAATCAATATACTTACCGTACATACTTACCTAGTCCTACTGTGAACCACCACGATAGATTCAGATGGACTACATAAATCGCAGGGTCGTCCTATTGGTCGTCCCACCTACAAGGGTAGCAACAACTTGAACATGAGTACTGTTGATCCACCTTCACATTCCATGAGGGAAACACAAACGGATGATCATGAGTGGGTAGTAGGAGTATGACTTGTCTTCAAAATGGCTTGCTTACAACAATGGCATATACATTTTAGACTCTCCGTCATGTGCGTCGGTACAAGACTTGTCCCGCCGAGTAGACGCCTGTGGATTGACTTCAATGGACAGAATGAAGATGTAACAAGCCGCACGCAATTCTAGAAATTCTCGTTTTCCGTAGATTGCTTCAGTGCGCAGCCACCGAGTTGAAGGGCTCCCGGGGATTTTTGGAATTGAGCGTATTATGAGTTCCCCACCTCGGCAGCCTTGCGGCACCACTGTAGTTTTTTGAGTGCAGAACAAGAAGTCCGTCTTCCCGGCGTTGTAAGACCCGGACCGTGGCGCTTGGCTCGAGGTTGCGATAAGAGAGCATGAGGAGAACCACGACAACTGTTCACGGAATAGACAGAGGTTGGTAAGGTGAGAGATCCGAACACTCGGCCGTTTTGAAACGGCCCTTCCCAGCCCTTGTAACTGCCAGTGGCTGGCGCCGCCCAACTACGGTAAGTTGAACCACCGCTCGTCTCCGTAAGATGCCCGTGCCGGCGAGGAAATCACTCATTGGTAGCAATTTGTTCCAACTCTTTCTACGTAGTAACCGGAGTACATTACATAGAATATCTCCAAGAGTTCCATGGATTAGTGAGGTACCTATACCTTTTTGTTACCTTTCAGTTTATTTTGATTCGACCGCGCTCAGTGACGGACGGTCGGTAGGCTTTAGTAGGGCCAGGCTTGGCTAGGCAGGGCTTGCGCGCATGGAACTGCCGAACGAACGGAGTGATGAGGGTGACTTCGCTAATGCGCATTCAGTTAAACTACTCCGGTCGCAAACGGTCATGATATCTTGTGCGTGCGTGCCCATGCGACATGGGGTTCCTATTTGATGGAGCAGAGAGGTACGTTTTCTTGTTATATGTTGCTTGATTCGACGCCGTGGCTACTCAGGCTCACTGTGACATTCTGAAGAGAAACGCACAAAATATATTATCCCGGATCAATCAGGTTTCCTAACCTACTAACTTGCCGACTCAGGTCTAGTCCAGCATCCGTTTGGGCCTCCTAAGGCCTGAGGACTCCGGGCCTGATCTCGAATTCCGTCAATCAAAATAATATGTAAAAACATCCATGCCGGAATTTTTTCCAGGCTCTGAAAGATCACATTAATAATGGGATTTTTGGGGGTCCTTCGGTAGCCCGTATCAAGCCTATATAACCGCATCATTTTCTTCTCTCACTTTTTCACAGCTTCCCACCAGAGCAACTCCCACATTCTCTTTACTAGTAGTTTATCTTACACTCATTCCTTCATTCGCACAATGCGTTTCACCGCTGCCTTCATCGCTCACATCATCTTCGTCGTTGCTCTCTATGGCCATGTTGGTGCTGCGCCGAACCCCAGTCAGTGATGTAAAATCGTTTGTATCTCGCATTCCATACTGATATTTTACATCCCAGTAGTAAATCATACCCCCACCCTTGGGGGAAGTGAGAGTATGTTGTTTATGATTTACCATTCCATGTTTCATATTCAGATGTTGTCAGTGCAAAGCCCCACGCCTGACGTGCTAATCAACACCAGCACCAACATAGGTAGCTTCTTAATGATCCTGTATCGTGCGGCCTATGTTGACATTTTACATTTCAGTAATTCATCCCCCGGGCCCTACGCCCCTCGGCGGCGAGTGTATGTCTTTTATGATTGATTTACTATCCCGCGTTCCATATTGAGATCTTCTCAGTCCCTCACCCCACGCCTGAGGCCCGAGACGGTACAGGTAGCTTCGTAATGATTTCCATCCCGTTTTCTAAGTTGACATTTGACTCCGCAGTCCGTCACCCTACGCCTCAGGCACGAGATGGTACAGGTAGCTTCGTAATGATTTCCATCCCGTGTTCTAAGTTGACATTTGACTCCGCAGTCCGTCACCCCACGCCTCAGGCAAGAGACGGCGAAGGTAGCCTCATGATGATTTTGTGTCCCCAAGTTTCATATTGATCTTTTACTCCTAGTTCTTCGCCCCATTCCCCAGGCGCGCGAGTGAAAATGTAGTCTCATAATTATTCTGCTTTTCGCCTTCGATACTGACATCTTGCCTCTCAGTCCGTTTTCCCATACTGCCTTAGGCGAGAGGGAAGAGGTGGCTTCGTACTGGTTTTGCAGCATTCTAGATTGATATATATTTCTCATAAATCATTGATCCCAAGTTGAAATCTTAATTCTTACATAAAATAAGATGTCTTACATTCCTTACATTATTTTTACCCATCCTCCCATAACTCGTGAGTCATGAGTGTGCTCCATGATGCTGTGTCAGCCCCACTACTGTATGTGTACTGTTTGTATTGTGTAAGAAAACAATAGAAGACATCCATGGTTTTGAAACTTGTAATATGAATTATCATAAAACCTACTAGTTGTTTGTATTTACTTTGAGCCTCATAAGCTCCAGTATTCTGCATCACAACCTAGTGCTGCAAGCTGCAGTTGAAATAAATATCACCCTAGTGCTCAATATTGGGTGCCATTGCTCTGGACTTGGAATTGTTTGGATTTTATTTTATTTTCAAAAAGATCAATTTTGTATTTGAGTTCCTGCCACAAAAAAAAAGAAAAAAAAAGAAAACCATAACATGATGAGACAATATGCTGAACATTAAAAGATTTGTGCCTTCCAATTTGCTCAAAGTTTCTTGAGTTACATAATGTGTTGTTTTTATCATCCCCTGGTTATGTGGACTGCAGCATATATGCATACATACAACAACTGGGCAATTTTCTGTCTGACTTATTCCAGCTCAAATAACTCTGGATCTGTCTCTCACACATATATACATGCCCACTATACTCATGGCCATGGCTAATCATGGTCACTTGGTCATGCAAATGACAAATTTTATGGAGTAATCTTCTCATGCCCTCACACATCCACAAATGGGATTCTGCCTGCCACACTGCTGCTGCTTTCTGTAAATACCTCCCCTTCTCAAGCTATGCAATGTCATCATCTCTTGGACATGTTAGAACCCAGATTAATTCCCAGCTTTTCTGCATTTCCCGATATCCTTTTCCAATTATTCTGCTTACCTCCATTTATTCATTCTTAGTCATTTCCTCCTGAGATCTATCTTCGGTCTTATATTCATGTATGTCTCACCTCTGAACCTGTACAGATTCACTCTGTCTTGGAATTCCACACTTTGTATCTTTTTGATTTGGATCATGTCTACTTGTTATATACAGTGCCACAGGTCACTTCCTGACAAAGATCTTCCTAGTCACCAGACCATACTGAGGTTTCTGGACCTATCAGGATTGAAAGGGCTCATTGAGAGGAGCCCAAATCTGCAATTATCTCATTATTATATAATGGGGTCAAATTTTGAGAGGATTCGAGTCCTATTTTGGTACAGTATGGAGCAAAATTTGAGCCAGCAGAGTTGCCTTACCTGAGATGCTTAGGCCTCTTGAGCCAGTACCCTTATAGAAAGTCAACTAATCATGAAGATTGCACACTATATGTCTAGTTGAGTCAGCAAGAGGTCAATGCTTCAGGTGATAATCGAAGTGGCAGGTGAAATTTCTGCTGAGATTTCACTGAGCTAAATCATATTGAGCCTTTCACCAACATTACAGGACTTTAACTTCATTTCTTTCCAGATTTATTGGAAGTTGCAGCCTTAGGATATATGGACATTATATAATAGAGTATTATCTTAACAAGCATTTTTATAGACAGTGTGTTGGTGAAATCACTTATAAATGATTGTAAAATAATGTTTAAGAGCTCTCCTAATTTTTTGATATTTTTTTCTGATATTTGTTTTTTTTTGTTTTTTTTTGTTTTTTTTTTTGTTTTTTTGGCTATTTTCACTAAATGGGGTCAAATTTTGAGGTTGAAATGGGGATGAAAATTTTAGATTTGCTCTAGGCTCCAGGGGGGGGTACTTTTATCCTTTTACATGTCTATTAGAGTCCATCTACATGTGTTTAATAACATTATCAATGTTTTTCATGGGGGAGATGCATCTCGAAGTTGCCCTGCCACAGGAGTTGCCAACTTTGTTGGGAAGTGACCTGTGGCACTGTGCAACTCTTGTGTTAGAACCCAGATTCATTCTCAGCCTTTTCCAACATTTTCTGATATCCTTTTCTAATTATTCCACTTATCTCCATTTATCTATTCTTAGTCATTTCTTCAACGTCTATCTTCAGTCTTAGATCCATATTCATCCTTATCCCTGAACCCATATTTGCTCTGTTTTGGAATTCCACACCCTTGTATCTTTCCAATTCAGATTACATCTATATCTTATATACAACTCCCACATGTACTTCATTCTTTAGTTGAAATATTGATTCATCTTGACTCAATATCTTCTCAATCTGTCTCTGAGTCTATTCCGCTCTTCCACCCTTCTGATCCTTCCGACTTCCAAATCCAGGACACAAGGAATCCGAGAGGGTGCAACCTATAAGTTGAAGCCAATGTCTGTACTCCTCTGACTCCAAATCCTGAACCTCTGACATTCCAACATCTGATCCCCCAACATTCTGATGAGAGGAAATCTAGTTCATAACAGTATATTTGAACTGAAACTCTTGATTCCTCACTATGCCTTCTAAGCACATGGGAACTCTGAACAAGAGTCAAACCAGAAAAACCAAGCTCCATGAACTTGACACTTTCAACAGATCAGGTTCCTGCATGGTGCAAACTCCATCTTTTCCTTCTTCAATGCAAACTCCACTTCTGTGACCATCCCCAAACCTTTTCCAGTGATGAAGTGAAAGTTACTAACACTATCTCTTTTCTTAAAGGGACAGCTCTAGATTTTTTCAAGCCCAAACTCTTAGACAATGACACTTTCAGAGACCCATCTTGGCTTAGTAGCTATTGGAATTTCACCACGATACTCTGAGAAAATTTTGGAGCTTATGACCCCATTGGTGATGTGGAAACTGAACTTGACAATCTCCAAATGTGCAATAACCAACACATTACTAAATTTATTGTAGAATTTAACTGCCTTGCCTCTAGAGTCAATTGGGGTGATGCTGCCCTTCATAGGTGTTTTTATACTAAACTTACTGACTGAATTAAGGATATTCTTGCAACCTGGGGCAAAGCAAACACACTTCCAGAACTCTGACAACTTGCACAAACTATCAATAATCGTTATTGGGAAAGACAAGGTGAAGTCAACTGTGCCTCCACTTCTAACAACAACAATTCTGGTAGTAGCAATAGAATGGAAAAACAAGAATCCCAGTCCAACCAATCACAGAAGAAGATGAACAACAATAATGGTTCCACTCCCTCTTCTTCCACCAAACCTCAGTCCTCCATGTCAAATTCCTGCAAATCTCTGGATATTTCCAACATACTCAGAAAAGATGGCAAACCCACCCAGCAGGAAAGACAACAACACATGGACCAGAACTTATGCATGTTCTGCAGATGACCCAGCCACATCACAAAGGGTTGTCCAAGGTCAACCTCACTCAATGCTCAGTTGAAGGCCAGAGTGGCCTCTGCTAGAGCTGTCTGATTAAGATTATATTAAAAATTCTGCCATAATTTATGATAATTGTAATGGTTATAGGCCCCCAGAGGTACATATTTAATTATACCCTTATCATATTTTAATATAACAATATGATAATTGTATTTCATTGTATTTAATTCTTATGACCAGATGTTTACTCCTTCCAGGTATTCTATCCCCTTCCTTAAACCTTTCTTAAGGTGTTCCTTCACAACAATGGTCTCAGACACTGTGTGAGCCCTTAACAATGATTATGTATTGGATATGGTTGCCTTGCTAATGGACTCAAAGTTATTTGGCTGATCCACTACCTCCTATGGGCCACTGTCATTGTCATAACTGAAGTCATTGAAGTATTTTTCAATTGGACCATCTTTGATACCTTGAAGTGTGCTTGGAAGAGATAAGAGTTTTGTCTTGAGAGTGATCAAACTTGCATCCATTTTTGCCCACTGTCCCAGGGCAAGGGACATCTTCCATTGTGGGCATGGAGGTGAATCCATAAATTTGACACAGGGATTAGGCCTGGATTTGGGAATTTAGGAAACTTGGGGAGAATTGATGGAAAACATTAGCACTTGAAGCTCTGGTCACCACATTACAGGAGCATCTTACACGACTCACATCAGAGGTCGCTTCACATAAATCGATTATCGCTGGCCTGCGTGTAGATGCCTATGCTGCACGGGAAGCTCAAGCTGAAGTGGAAGCACTTCATACAGAAGTAGAACGGTTGGCCGGCGAAGTAGAGCGTCTGAAGGAAGTGGTGGAGGAGGGGCTACAAGAACGGAGGTGCGCAAAACTAGGAGAGGATGGTAGTCGCGACATGAGTGCCCATGAGAGGGATCAAAGCACAGGACCTGCACAATTGGGTATTGACATGACGTATGTGATGGCCCCCATATCTCGTGAGGAGGAGATGCTGCGGAGAGAGGAACCCTTGACTGTGGAAGACTTGGAGCCCGAACTTGAACAAGAGTACGAGCAGCAGGATGAGGATGTTGAGCATCCCCAGGAGGAAGAAGAACCCGTATATGAACGAGGTTCTTGGTGAGAGCCACTGTCAGAGCATCAGATGGAACCAGACGTGTCTCGTTCAAATCATTTTGTTTCCAAAAAGGGCAGAAAGCATGCAGAAAACATGATTGAAACTTTAAATTCTCCAAAGGTTCTCCCACTTTAGCTCAGAGAACCTTCAGAAAATTTAAAGTTTTGGCCAGATTTTCAGCCCTTTTTGGAAACAAATTGTTTTCCATCAATTCTCCCCAAATTCCCTCAATTCACAGATTTGGCCCTAATCCCTGTGTTGAGCCTCTAATGTATTGTAACTATTGTTGTGTGGATTGGTTGGCAGTGTGGATGTTATGGACAAGATTTGGACATAAATTAGATTTGGTTAAAACTTGCCTTGACCGGAATCGGAATGTCATGATAATTGGAAATGTGTGGAATATCGGAAGACTCAGAAATCAGAGATCCAAAGCTGATCTACATGGGCATTGGCTTCAACTTATGGGTTGCACCCTCTTGGATTTCTAGTGCCCTGGTATTTCAGATTTTTGACCAGATGTAATTATCAGGATACCGATGGTTGGGTCTGTATAGAAGAAGATCAGTAACAAATGGCAAGTTGAGACTTATTGAGTGAGCAGAAGAATTTGGATATTTCAGGGTTCAGAATAATCAATGCGGAAAGGGATGAGGGGTGACGATAAATGAATATCGAGTGAGGTTTAGCTTTATGGAAAAGCAAGTATAATCAAAGAGTGAATATCTTAGAGAATTGGAAAGATGTCGGGAATCGGAATATTCAGGATTGTTATGGATCAGATCGGATGTAGGTCTGATTTGGTTGGAACTCTCCTTGACCGAAATCAGAAAGTTGCAATATTTGGAAATGTGTGGAATATCAGATGACTTGGAAGTCAGAGATCCAAAGCTGATCTATACGGGCATTGGCTTCAACTTATGGGTTGCACCCTCTTGGATTTCTAGTGCCCTGGTATTTCGGACTTGAAGACCAGACAGGATTATTGGAGTTCCAATGGTTGGGTCTATTTGGCAAAGATCAGTGACAAACAGTAAGTTGAGACTTGTCGGGGACGAGCAGGGGATTTCGGGGATTCAGGGTTTGGAATAATCAATGTGGAAAAGGAATAGGGGTAGTGATAAATGAATGTTGAGTGGGTCTTTAGCTTTATGGGAAAGTGAGTGCAATCAAAAATGTGTCTGGAATGTTGGAAATGTCAGAGTCAGAATAATCGGAATTCCAATATAATGATTGGAGGCATAAGGGCTTTGATGCAGATAGGGTTTGGCATGATGAAGAGTAATATAAAAGATATAATGATATAGAAGGTTTGACAAGATATATCAAGTATAACGAGATAGCAGGTTTAACGAGATATACAAGCTAAAGAAAGCTTGAATGAAGAAAAGCGTATTTAAAGAAATATGTGGAATTCCAGAAATCAGAAATGAAGAGATAAGGGTGCATGATACGGAGTTTCAAAATCGGAGTGAGTACAGAGATTGAGATAGAACGTACAGGGATAAGATCGAGATGGATTGTGACTAAGAATGATAAAATGGGGGTATATCGGAAATAGGCGGAAAAAGACTTATTGGGATACGGGAAACAATGGAATAATGGAAGCCAGGTCTGGGATCTAACAAGGATATTGATATAATGATCAATTGTATAAGGACATATACATTTGAACAATATATGAAGTAAGATATGAAGGAGGTACTAATATATAGGCTTTACAGCGGTTTCGGTTATGTAAGGTGGAGTCTTAATTTCAGTCCAAATTCACAGCTGGGTATCGAGAAGCTCATAACTCGATGGCAAAGCCAATTTAAGACAAGAGGATAATAGTAACATATATAGACTACTAATATCTACCTGTACATGTACATTTTTCATAGCAAAACCTTTCAATTAATAATAATGCATGGTGAGCTGCAGTGGAAATTCCTGGCCCATTTCTTGATAGAATCATCTAGTATTTGGATTGCATGGTATAAGAAGTAATACCATAAATTATACCAGAGCGATTCTGCTAATAATTATTTTCTAGTAAGTTCTTGAGCCTGTTGTATGCACACTGTATCTGCCTTCATTCTCTTTTTATAGGCTTATTTGTGAATGGTGTGTAAAATATGTTATTTATATAGATTTTATTTATCTGCTCAAAGAATTCCATAACAATCCGAGGCCTGTGCATTCAACAGCACTCGGAACACCTGTTGGGTGGTGGGTGACAGTTGTGATGCTTCATCACAGCCCATGACAAAGCGCCCTCATTGTTTCCTTCCGAACACTGACAACTGGCTGGATGCCTTGCAACATTCCTGATCACTTGCACTGCCAAAAAACATACTCTGATGACCTCTGAGAACATGTTATCTATCAGAATATTAAAACCCAGATTCATTCCCAGCTTTTCCACTTTTCTCCAATATATTCCGATTCATATTCTGATTTACACTACTCATTCTACTTATCCCCATCTCACCTATATTTAGTTATCTCTTATCAAAATCCACATCTTTGGTCTTATGTCCATATTTACTCTCACCCCGATTCTGTACTTGTTCCGTTTCAGATTTCCATATTCATATCTTTCCGATTTGGATCATATCAATTCATTATATACGACTCCTCCATGTACTTCATTAGTCAGTTTGAATATTGACCCACCTTGACTCGATAACTTCTCACTTCCACCTCTAAGTCTTATCCGACTGTTAGGGATCCTTATAATGTACTTATAGTCTGATAGTCCTTGTATTCAAGGTTCCAAGTGTTTCTGACTAGTAGTAGTCTGAATTCTTCTATTTCTTGTCTCTGCTGCTGAGTTCACTATTAATGATCCACAAGAGTCCACAACTTGGATTGCTGACCTAA
>MU134481.1:65351-81196 GCA_015039355.1 Ramaria rubella
AACTTACGTGTGCTGGACGTGCTACGTGTTAAAACTCTAGACCTATCCGTCGTATATGTCAAGGGTACATTCATCAGAGGACAAGTGTAAAACTTTCCATACTGAGGTTTGATTCCGACGTACTAGGTATTACCGTCACTGAACAAGTGGAAGTTACATCCCGACTTTGAACTAGTTAGGTAGGGAATTACGGTTACGAAGAGAAAGTCAACCTCTCATTAAAGAGAGTCGACCAAAGTCCCATACTCTGGTCATTCGTTAATGAGAAGTTGTAACTTGTCTTCATAGAGGTTTAACACTTGAGGTCAGAGGTGGTTAGGTGTGTTTTATCAATGTTATGTAATCTCCGAGTTGTGTCCCTAATCCGTTTAGACACTTAACTCCCTTAAACCCGTCGGTTATACTACCTTTTGTTAAACAAAGGTTTTTCCCGACTTTTAGACCGGTTTTGAAATTTAGAGACTAAACTGATTACCCGACCTAGACAACGTTATAACGTCGTTACGGGTGTAGTGTACGTAGACTTATTTCGGACATAGGATCTGGTCCCTACCGTATACGGAGTGACCACTCGAATGATCTCGTTCGAACCGATCCAGTTTCCGAAGAACGGTTGATAGTGGGGTTAAGGGTTTCTATACGTGAGAAACTAATATGCTCGAAAGTTTATTTCCCCGATGATTGGTACGTGATCTATACCGTACATTCGTCTTTTCATTTTGGTAGTAGGGAAAGGCGTTCCTATTCAGACGTTAGGTACTTTATAGGTTTAAGAAGACCTGAGTGAGTTAAGTTCATAGTTGTACGGTGGACAATGACTAGAATACAGATCTGTCTGGTTTGGTAGCCATAGGACTGTTAATGTAGACCGGTTTTTAGACTTTATGGTCCCGTGATCTTTAGGTTCTCCTGAACACGTTCCTGGGTATTCAACTTCGGTTGCTGAAGTACTATCGTAGTTTTTGAACCAGTTCTACTATATTGACTAGAGATTTACAGAAGGTTATCTGGTGTGTACAGTAGTTACATATGGTACTCGTAATTCTAAGGTTTCCATTTCCTCGCTCTTAACAAACTGGTTTAGAGTAAATCCTTGTTTAGATCCAGGTAATTGTATGGGTTTTCCGTAAGTATGGTTAGGTGTCTCGTTTTGTGACTTTTATGTAGTCTCCGAACTGTTGTGTCGCTAATCTCGGTCGTTCGTGGACAGTTAACTCTCTTAGAACCCTCTTAACCATTACCTTTGAGTAGTTATAACAAAGAGTTTTTCCCGACTTTTAGATCGGTTTTGAAATTTAAGAGACTTCCAAACGGTAAGGCTCGATTTGTTACTCGTGTCCTTTAGGGGTACCTGTTAACTTTCCGAGTTATTGGAGTTCGAACTAGGTTCGTAGGTAGTCGAATAGTTACTGAAGAGAAAATCGTCCTTTCCGTAACATTCCTCCATCCCTCTAAAGGAATCGTTGTGCGGGGTTTAACTAAAGTTGGAACCGTAGTTTACTGGGTTCGGAAGGTAGGTCCGGTTTACGTAAACGTACACAGTCCTGATTAGATACCTCCCGAAGTTGAGGTACTAGTTAGTTCCAGACCTCTCTTTAGTTAACGGGACTTACTTGGATCTCCGGTATTGGTTAAGTCCTCCGTCGAGAATTCAGAAACCTGGTGATGAGTTCTGTTTTTGAAGTAGATAACTTGGTTGGTGTGAAGTTCCAACTAAGTTTCTTCCTGGTTATCTTTTCGTATGACGTTGACTTACTTAGTTGATACTGTTACTGTCGACCTGGTTTCCTCCATCAGCTAGTCGGTAGTTGAGATCTTTATTGAAGCTCAGGTAATCGTCTCCGTAACACTGGTATAGGGTTATTGACAGGTACTTAGTATACAAATGTCCTCTAGAGTTTTTCAACGAGTGTCTGTTGAGTCCAAACACTTCACTATGTTGACGTAGGTTTTAAGGTATTTTTCGAAGATGTGGAAACCTTCTCCTATTTTATGGACGTTCGTCATGTGTAGTAACCAGTAAGGTTCTTTCACATATTACTGTTCCTGATTACGTCGTTAAGGTCCACCTTGTTATATCTGAAATTTCGAGCGTGTAGTTTTATACTATACGTCCGATATTCGATTTATACACTGGAGAATTCTCCGGATATTGGTAATTTTAATCGTTTTTAACTTCCGTCTTAAAACGTTTCAATATTAGAATTATTCTTACGGGTAACAGTAGGTCTTCTCTTAACGGATGTCTTAAGACCTGGACTCAGTTTACTGGTCACAAAGGCTTACTGTTCAACTGGAACGTGTTGGGAGAGAGTACTAACTCTATCTCATAAGTAGACGTCTTCAGTAATGTATCTTAGTGACCACATCTGTACGGAACATTGGTGTATTCGAAGTTGTCGTTAAACCTGTCCAAACGGTCTTAGTCACAGTTTCTCATACCCGTTCCTTTGTATTGGTCTTTAGAATCTACATGGTCATTGAACTTATTCTAACTGAGTAACCGGTCCTGACTGGAAACCTCCTATCTTGTCTCTCAGCTTAGGTAATAACTCTCTAGTCTCAGTATAGACTAGGTCTTAGTCGTTAGTCTCTAACGAATAAGACGGGTATGATGACGATGTTGGTCTTGACACCATCTTCATCTTCACCAAGGGTTTTTCCGTGTCGGACGTCCTGCTGTGTATATAGAAAGGTTGAAGTAGTTACTCAATCCACGGGTATGAAACACGTTCGAATCGTCTGAGGATCCTTCCTCCGATGTACAAATCGAAGAACGTCTTCAGATGTTACACACAAGACGCTAAATTTCTTGACCTAGGAATTGAGTCAGTCTACTTCACGATCTTATTTTTGTGGATACTAGTCCGGTCGTAGTGGGGTCTGTTCTGTATGATAGTTCTTCTGAGTTCCGTCCGAAACTTTCCGATGTTATTTGAATGATTACACAACCAGTTCAAACACGGTAGTCTTTAGGCCTTGTCACAGTTGACGTCCAAGTTTTAGTGGTTCTTCAGTTTTCGAGGTACTCTTAAAAGATGTTTCAGACTAGGACTCACGTTTAGGGTTATCGACTGTCTTCGGTTGTATCCGGACGACTTTCAGTAGTAGTACTTATTGTACTACCCTCGCTCGAACTGTTTTTAGATCTCGATCTCATGGACGTTCTTTTCTGTGTTACAATCGTTGACGGTGTTATAAATGTTGGTGACCGCGGGGATTTTCGAGACCCCTACCGAGATGACCTTTGTCATCTCAGTAGGAACGTTACGATTCTTCCGATTTTGTACCTCAAACGTGGTAGGTTGATTTACTCTTGTTCGTAGAACTATACCGAACAAGGATTTCAGTCCAGTTCCCGAAGACCTTACTTCGTTGTGAAAGGTTCAAGAACTCTGTGGACAAGTTTCGAGGGTGCACGACTCTTACCTCGTATCACTCCTTAGTTCTCTGAGTCGAGTTTCTATGAACTATCGTTGAATCTTAAGTTGACGGGCATAGTCTTAGAACCTCGTAGTCTAGTGCCTTACGGTCTTCCAGTCCTCGTGGTCAGTCTTTAGATGTACTAGTTACCGTCTTTGACTTTCGAACGATTGTTGGAGAGTCGTTAAGACGGAACAGAGTGCTTAAACCTTGAGCGTTCCTCAAAGTCTTCTCACCTTGTCGAAGAGCCTTACTTCGAAACAAATGAGGTCTGAAGACTGTCTAGCTCGGTTCTATGACTCAGTTCATTATTTGGTTACTGAAGTTGATTTCGTTACGTTCATGTACACCCTCCGAAGGACTGCTATACGGTTCCCGTTTACTTTTCTTGGTAGAAAGTCTTAGGAACGCTTTCTATTTTCCTTGACCTTAAGAGTTTTGTCTCGTTTATGCCCAAGTCCACTGGATTCACTACTTATACCTAGTGAAAGTTCTAGGACTTCTATCTGCAACTTCTTTACTGATTCTTATCTATTTACCTTTATTCACCTTATTAGTCTTTTCCTATAGTCTTTTACAACCTTTTCCGACTCTTACTTAGACCCAAGATTGTGTCCTCAACGTGTCACGGTGTCCAGTGAAGGGTTGTTTCAACCGTTGAGGACACCGTCCCGTTGAAGCTCTACGTAGAGGGGGTACTTTTTGTAACTATTACAATAATTTGTGTACATCTACCTGAGATTATCTGTACATTTTTCCTATTTTCATGGGGGGGGACCTCGGATCTCGTTTAGATTTTAAAAGTAGGGGTAAAGTTGGAGTTTTAAACTGGGGTAAATCACTTTTATCGGTTTTTTTGTTTTTTTTTTTTTTTGTTTTTTTTTGTTTTTTTTTGTTTATAGTCTTTTTTTATAGTTTTTAATCCTCTCGAGAATTTGTAATAAAATGTTAGTAAATATTCACTAAAGTGGTTGTGTGACAGATATTTTTACGAACAATTCTATTATGAGATAATATATTACAGGGTATATAGGATTCCGACGTTGAAGGTTATTTAGACCTTTCTTTACTTCAATTTCAGGACATTACAACCACTTTCCGAGTTATACTAAATCGAGTCACTTTAGAGTCGTCTTTAAAGTGGACGGTGAAGCTAATAGTGGACTTCGTAACTGGGAGAACGACTGAGTTGATCTGTATATCACACGTTAGAGGTACTAATCAACTGAAAGATATTCCCATGACCGAGTTCTCCGGATTCGTAGAGTCCATTCCGTTGAGACGACCGAGTTTAAAACGAGGTATGACATGGTTTTATCCTGAGCTTAGGAGAGTTTTAAACTGGGGTAATATATTATTACTCTATTAACGTCTAAACCCGAGGAGAGTTACTCGGGAAAGTTAGGACTATCCAGGTCTTTGGAGTCATACCAGACCACTGATCCTTCTAGAAACAGTCCTTCACTGGACACCGTGACATATATTGTTCATCTGTACTAGGTTTACCTTAAGGTTCTGTCTCACTTAGACATGTCCAAGTCTCCACTCTGTATGTACTTATATTCTGGCTTCTATCTAGAGTCCTCCTTTACTGATTCTTACTTATTTACCTCCATTCGTCTTATTAACCTTTTCCTATAGCCCTTTACGTCTTTTCGACCCTTAATTAGACCCAAGATTGTACAGGTTCTCTACTACTGTAACGTATCGAACTCTTCCCCTCCATAAATGTCTTTCGTCGTCGTCACACCGTCCGTCTTAGGGTAAACACCTACACACTCCCGTACTCTTCTAATGAAATATTTTAAACAGTAAACGTACTGGTTCACTGGTACTAATCGGTACCGGTACTCATATCACCCGTACATATATACACACTCTCTGTCTAGGTCTCAATAAACTCGACCTTATTCAGTCTGTCTTTTAACGGGTCAACAACATACATACGTATATACGACGTCAGGTGTATTGGTCCCCTACTATTTTTGTTGTGTAATACATTGAGTTCTTTGAAACTCGTTTAACCTTCCGTGTTTAGAAAATTACAAGTCGTATAACAGAGTAGTACAATACCAAAAGAAAAAAAAAGAAAAAAAAACACCGTCCTTGAGTTTATGTTTTAACTAGAAAAACTTTTATTTTATTTTAGGTTTGTTAAGGTTCAGGTCTCGTTACCGTGGGTTATAACTCGTGATCCCACTATAAATAAAGTTGACGTCGAACGTCGTGATCCAACACTACGTCTTATGACCTCGAATACTCCGAGTTTCATTTATGTTTGTTGATCATCCAAAATACTATTAAGTATAATGTTCAAAGTTTTGGTACCTACAGAAGATAACAAAAGAATGTGTTATGTTTGTCATGTGTATGTCATCCCCGACTGTGTCGTAGTACCTCGTGTGAGTACTGAGTGCTCAATACCCTCCTACCCATTTTTATTACATTCCTTACATTCTGTAGAATAAAATACATTCTTAATTCTAAAGTTGAACCCTAGTTACTAAATACTCTTTATATATAGTTAGATCTTACGACGTTTTGGTCATGCTTCGGTGGAGAAGGGAGAGCGGATTCCGTCATACCCTTTTGCCTGACTCTCCGTTCTACAGTCATAGCTTCCGCTTTTCGTCTTATTAATACTCTGATGTAAAAGTGAGCGCGCGGACCCCTTACCCCGCTTCTTGATCCTCATTTTCTAGTTATACTTTGAACCCCTGTGTTTTAGTAGTACTCCGATGGAAGCGGCAGAGAACGGACTCCGCACCCCACTGCCTGACGCCTCAGTTTACAGTTGAATCTTGTGCCCTACCTTTAGTAATGCTTCGATGGACATGGTAGAGCACGGACTCCGCATCCCACTGCCTGACGCCTCAGTTTACAGTTGAATCTTTTGCCCTACCTTTAGTAATGCTTCGATGGACATGGCAGAGCCCGGAGTCCGCACCCCACTCCCTGACTCTTCTAGAGTTATACCTTGCGCCCTATCATTTAGTTAGTATTTTCTGTATGTGAGCGGCGGCTCCCCGCATCCCGGGCCCCCTACTTAATGACTTTACATTTTACAGTTGTATCCGGCGTGCTATGTCCTAGTAATTCTTCGATGGATACAACCACGACCACAACTAATCGTGCAGTCCGCACCCCGAAACGTGACTGTTGTAGACTTATACTTTGTACCTTACCATTTAGTATTTGTTGTATGAGAGTGAAGGGGGTTCCCACCCCATACTAAATGATGATCCTACATTTTATAGTCATACCTTACGCTCTATGTTTGCTAAAATGTAGTGACTGACCCCAAGCCGCGTCGTGGTTGTACCGGTATCTCTCGTTTGTGCTTCTACTACACTCGCTACTTCCGTCGCCCACTTTGCGTAACACGCTTACTTCCTTACTCACATTCTATTTGATGATCATTTCTCTTACACCCTCAACGAGACCACCCTTCGACACTTTTTCACTCTCTTCTTTTACTACGCCAATATATCCGAACTATGCCCGATGGCTTCCTGGGGGTTTTTAGGGTAATAATTACACTAGAAAGTCTCGGACCTTTTTTAAGGCCGTACCTAAAAAAATGTATAATAAAACTAACTGCCTTAAGCTCTAGTCCGGGCCTCAGGAGTCCGGAATCCTCCCGGGTTTGCCTACGACCTGATCTGGACTCAGCCGTTCAATCATCCAATCCTTTGGACTAACTAGGCCCTATTATATAAAAAACACGCAAAGAGAAGTCTTACAGTGTCAATGTTGATCCCATCTCAAGGTTGAGAAGGAACATACCTTTTCAGCAGGGACCTTTGACTGACAGCTCTACCCACACAATATTGGATCAGGATCAGCACTCATTGTTGGAATTCTCCTCAGGAATAGACCCTCATTTTGAAGCTAGAACACTCAGTCTAATATCCAGCTTTGAAGAACAAAATTCTCGAATCCTACCATCTACTACTCATACAGCTGTGTTGGTAGAGAATCAGGCTAGGAGTGATCTAAAAATCAATTTCATCTAGTAGCAGCACTGGCTCCTGAAGAACTCAACAAGTTTGTGGCAGCATACAGTGATGATCCATACATTGGAAGAATCAGGAAGGAATCACAATTGGAAGATTGGTGCTCATCTAGTCAGCCATTATTTTCAAAAAATGACAATGGTTTGTTATTTTTTGAAGATTGGAATGGTTTCTAGATCAGTGTTGGATGATATGTATCACCTCAAAATTCGGAAAAAAAAATGAATAAAAGAATGCAATGCATCATCAAACCCAAAAACATGTTACTACTTTCCTGATTGTTAAACAAACAAAAAATCCAAACCAGCTTCATTTTCTATATCTCATCTCACACAAAAGAGTGCAATGCACCACCAAATCCAAAAACATGTTACTATTTTCCTGCTTCTTAAAATAATTCAAATCCAATCTCTGACCTTCCCATGAATTGTATGCACTCCCTTTCCACCTGCCAACTCCCTTGGATTCAATTTCTTCAATATTCTCATGGATCAAGTCATTTGGGATTTCTGGATACAGAGAGGGCAGCAGACAGCTTATCAGCTTTTGGCTTGGATTCAAAAAGCCAAAGAACTTTCATAACAAATTCAGCAAAATATTGATGGTTCCCCATTGATGATCAAACACCCCAATGGTGGCCACTCAAACTCTTTCAAATTCCAATGAGTTTGTGTATATTTTGAAGCCCAACTTAATACTGGTCTTGAAGAAAAGAGGTACTGATCTAAAGTACAACAAAATCAACCATGATATAAAGACAATCCATTTTCTGGAAGCCAATGCTCAGAACTACCAAACCAATAGTGCTGCATATGTTCAGAAAGTGCACCTGTGGTTCTGCCATTGTTTCCAAGGAGAAAAATGGGTTATCCATTATGTCAAAACCCTCTACTACCTCTATTTCTTCCAATTCCACATCAATGGTTCCATAAAAACAAGTCTTTAAGTGGGAGCTATCTATTTCAAACTATGGAAAATCAAGCTGCCCTCAGTTTCCCTCATTTCATTCCACTCCATCAACTCTATTCACTCATCTATATTAATACAATGGACTCTGGGACAAATCATAGGACAAAAATGGTCACTCCTGGGTTGCTCACAAATGTTTTGACGAATTGGAAGGAAATTTAGGAGAAATGGAAGAATAGGCAAAAACTTGGAAGGGGGGATAATGTTAGGGATCCCTATAATGTAATTATAGTCTCCTGGTCTTGTTTATCACAGGGATTAGGCCTGGATTTGGGAATTTAGGAAACTTGGGGAGAATTGATGGAAAACATTTTGTTTCCAAAAAGGGCAGAAAGCATGCAGAAAACATGATTGAAACTTTAAATTCTCCAAAGGTTCTCCCATTTTAGCTCAGAGAACCTTCAGAGAATTTAAAGTTTTGGCCAGATTTTCAGCCCTTTTGGAAACAAATTGTTTTCCATCTGTTCTCCCCAAATTCCCTCAATTCACAGATTTGGCCCTAATCCCTGTGTTATGGGGTTCCAAGTGTTTCTAATGAGTGGTTCTCTTTATTTTTCTATTTCTTGTCACTGCTGCTGAGTTCACTATTAATGATCCACAAGAGTCCACAACTTGGATTGCTGACCTAAAACTTGCCAAATCAGTAACTCAGCTTCAACTCAGCAACTGACCAATAATTACCATTATTGTAACTCAGCAGCTGAGGTAAGCCAACTCATTGGTCAGCAGGATCATTAATTAGCTCCACAGCAGGTGACTTCTTATTTATCATCCAATATTAATTAGCTAGAGACATTATGACGTCACTACAACCCCAAATCTGAGCCTGAATGCTATGATATCATTTCAGCATCATAGTTATTCATGAGTCAGTAGTTTAGTGACATCATAGTCATTTCTAGCCAATAGTTAGCTTCATATTAATAGTGTAGAAGCTTCTGGAAGATTCTAACCATATATGGCAGCTGCCAGAACCTTCCAGCAGCTTCCATTCTATTGTTAGACCTTCCTAAAGCATCTAGGGTGTCTCAGATATTAAAGCTATAAGTATAGCTCTAGGTAGCCTTGCAAAAAGCAATCACACACACATTTCACACCCCACTTCTGCCTGAAGCCTGAGTCTTCTATCAGATCAGTTCAAGCCTGAAGAACTTGACCTAGCTGAAAAACTCTGTAGGAGCCTCTTTCAGTCTGCCTCTCACTTTGTAGGAGTGAAGCACAATCTCTTCAGCTTTTTGCTGCTTTAGTTGGAGCTCTGTAGTTTGTAGGACCAGAGTTAAAGACTACTAGCTTGTGTAAGCAAACCACCACTTTCCATTTTAACTGATACTTTGTTGCTTGTAGGGCCAAATATCAATTGCTGGCTTGTGTTGGCTATCATCACTTCTATTTAATTGAAGCTTTGTTGCTTGTAGGGCCAAAGTTAAATTAATAGCTTGTGTTGGTAACAACCACCACTATTATTTGATTAGCCTTTGTTGCTTGTAGGGCCTAAGTCTAATCAAATAACTAGTGTTGGGGTGTAGTACACTTTCTATCTAATCAAGCTCTGTTGCTTGTAGGGCCTTAGTTTGATTACTAGCTTGTGTCAGCACAAAGCTACCACACTCTCTCTTATCTGGGCACTGTTGCTTGTAGGGCCTTTGCCTGGCTAACTAGTTTGTGTTAGTGTTGACTTTATCAACTCTCAAGTTAGTTCTAACTTGCTGTTGTTGGTTTCGTCCTTTCGCTCCTTGTTTCTTGGCTATCCTTTTAGTCTTTCAATTGAACAGCTATTCAATTGATATGACCTTGAGCCTAGTCGTCTAAGTCTGCTTTCCCCATATATTGCATATAAAAACAAAGCATTGGAACCCTGTACGCTCTCCCTCATAGTTTCAAGTATTATCTTGACCAGACTAGTAGCCTTGCTACAAGTGCTTTGAATTGCATTGTTACTGCAAAGTAATAGTGTTATTTGAACACTGGAGTAGAATCTCTTAATTGGGTTCTCCATTAAAATAGTCTTTGGTTGATATCCCCTTGAACACTATCAGTGGCTAGACTAAACTTGATTTTGTACCTTACACCAACATTTAGTTCTGAGTTCACAGTTTCCAAAACAAAACCTGCAAACCCTGCGTTTTTCCAAATCTCCAACTTCGCTGTGACATCCCCCAACCCGCCACAACATCCAACGTCAATGCTTGATGAAACCTCAACTCGCAAAATGATGAAATGGAAACCTCGGCACATTTCTGATAGGAAAATCCGTTACATCGATTCTTCCAATTTCCGACAAGCAATCATCAATATTACGATACGCACTCTGAAAAGATCACACCTATCAGAGGGAGAGAATCTCACTGTGGAAAAACTATTTCCCTTACATCTAGTTAAGCCAGAACCACCTTGACAACATGTTAACGAGGCTCTAGCTATAGGATTTCATCCAACACATTCCACACAGTATGTCTGTACTTCCTCGAAAACACCCCAGGACGATTTCCAAAGTCCGAATGCCAAATCCCCTTCAAGGCACCCTTCCATTCCTGAGAATTAGTTTTCCAACCTCCGACTTCCAGATTTTCTGAATCCAACTATTCAAGATGCAACGCAGTTGTTCCGACTCCAAGTCTAGTCATCAATACCATATTACGCATTATGAGACAATAACTGACAAACCGCCTTCAGAATCAATATGAATCCCTCTCGAAAAGCGCTGTTGAACAACCTTGTATCCATGAATACACCATCCTTACACCCTCCAACCCACATTCCCAATAAATTCCGAATTTTCAACCATTAGGACAATATTCCAGGCCAAATATCAAGCACCTTACCAATGTTCCCAAAATAAACCCACAATTCCGTCAAAAAAAAAAAAAACATCATTCTGATCCCTATTTTTCCGACACCTTTTTCTTCCCTACATGTTCTGTTTCCTTTTCAAACACTTCTCCGAATATCCCAAAAATTCCGATTCACTCCTCTTGTTCCCTTTCAAGTCCAAACCCTCCGATATTCTCTGAATTCTCTGGTAATCTGTGATTACAACAATTTCAACTAGACAACATCAAGACCACTATCGAGGTATTTCCAAGAAACACCGTTCATCTCCTGGAAAAGCCAATATGTTTCCGATGAATCCTTCGGTCCTCTGACACTCCAACTCCTTGTACACTACCTTCCGATGCCTGAGGTAGATGATGGGACGTCTACCTTGAAGGGAGAGTAGCCACTATGTTGAGAACAATCTATCCCAATTCTTCACTCCTATTCATTTTCACTCCTACTATGGTTCTATTTACATCCCGCAATCCCGAAACTCCTTCAACATCCATGCCTTTCACATCCTGATATTTCCAACCCTCTCAAACTTCTTCATGATTTCTTACAAGTCCAATCCCAATCCCAAGTCATGTTCCAACATCCCTCCAATTCTGATGTCCCTCCAATTCCAACGCCCCTCCAATTCCAACTTACCCCGATTCTCTGACACCTTTGAACTTCACAAAATGTCTTTGATTCACCGTTCCCCATCTCTCCGATCTTTTTCTGTTTTTTTCCGATCATTTTGTTTCTTTTCTGATTCTTTAAACGATTTCATTGTCTGACAAACATTCTATATTACTTCACCAAAAACTTTCCCGATTTAGTCTATATCACTTTTCGCCTTCCGACTCCTATTTACTGCATAGTTTCCTCTTCCGGCCCATTGACCTCTGGTCCAAGCCCTGCCGTTTCCCCCAATTCCTCTTCGACTTGTTCTTCAGAAACCGCATCTTCTGGATCCACCAGTTTCTGGCTGATTTCCACCTCCGGTTTCTGGCCAATTCCCACCTCCGGTTCCTTGGCAATTTCCACCTTTTCCAGAACCTCCTTCTCTGGTACCTCTGGATGTCCATTCCATTGCCTTCCCTTTCCCCTTCTCCAACACCTTCTCCGACTCAGGTTGCGGCCCGATGTTCTCCGCCTCATTCCCCAGCCCAGCTTCCGACTCCAGCTCTGGTTGCGGCACTGACACTCTGTGATACGTCTCCCACCGCTTCTTCTGGAATTTGAACTCGATTTCTGCAATCCTGTGCAACGTCTTCAACATGTTGTTGAAGGCCGCCATTCCCTCCACATTGTAGCAGAGCCACTTTGTGAGGGTATGAATGGTTTTGCAGAGCCCATGGATTTCTCCCACAAGCTCCACATCCTCAGCCTCATCCCCTGCGCCATCCTCCGTCGCCCGCTCCTTGCCTTTGCTTTTCCCCAACGACACCACCCCTTCCGATCCACAGCCGCTTCTGCCCGACATCTTTTTGTCACCGGTCCTGGTCCAGCCTCCACGTTCTCCATCCAAACCTGCTTGTATGCCGGCAGCGATGACTTTCCCGCCATCTCTGCCACAAAATCCGCATTGCCTGGCCTCATACATTTCTTCCAGTCATTTTGGCACTGGATGCACACCTGTTTCCGTGATTTTCTGCCTTTCTGCTCCTCATCGACGCACTCCAACCCCTGCATCCAACAGAGCACACATCAGTCGTCATACTCATCAGCCTCTGACCATACATCCTCGAGGTGATGTTTTTGGCCTCCAGCATTTTCCAAAGTACTTCTCGGATTCCAATCAGCTTTCTGCTCGTGATTGGCCTTCTCCAGCTAGTCCGATTCTTCCGTCAAAGTCTGTCAATTGCAAGCACAATAACAACTTACCAACACATTCTTGAGTCGGGCTTCCTCCCACACTGCTCGCATTGATTCAGCTTTCCACCGATCCACCTCCTCCTTCCGTTCCCTTCAGTCAGCTTCCTTCTCCTTCCACCACTTGTCATCCTCCTTCTCCTTCGCCTTCCAATCCCATTCCTCTTGCTCCTTCCGCCCCCATTCCTCTCTTTCCTTCTGATCCCGCTCCCGCTTTTCCTCTGCCTCTCTCTCCTGCTTTTCCCACTTTGCCTTTGCCCTTTTCCACATTTTTATTTCTAGCTCTGCCTTTTTCCGCTCATACTCCCTCACTTCAGCAGCAAGCTCTTTGCCAGAGCTGATGTCAATGACGGAGTGCTTGGGTGACGACAACCTGGAGTGCAATGGCATTTTCTGAGTTGGTGGTGGTGGGGGATCAAAAATGTTTTGCACTTTCACAAACCGTTTCCCCTATATATATATCCAATCCAAGATCTCAGCTTTAACGGATAACCGACACCCAAACTTCCCACAATATTCAATAGCCTAATTGGCCTTCAAGGGCTCGGCTGTAAAAGGGAGATACTGTTAGATCCCAGATCTGACTTCCGTTATTCCAACCTTTTCTGCATTCCAATAAGCCCTTTCTGCTTATTTCTGATATGCCCCCATTTATCACTCTCAGTCACAATCCTATTTTTAGTATTATCCCCGTACGTCTTATCTTGATCTCCGTATTCGCTCCGACTATGGAACTCCATATCACACCCTTATCTTTCTGTTTCTGATTTCAGAGTTCCACATGTTCTTTAAATATGCTTCCCTTGCTCAAGCTTTCTTTAGCTTGTAAATTTTGTTACATTTTATTATGCTTTGTTATTTCTTGTTAAAACTCATTATCTCGCTATAGCCGCGATACCCTGTTGTACTCGATATACCTTATCACTTTAATATCATTATATCCTTTATTACGCCTTCATTACTCTAAGTTTTATCCACAACAAGCCTTAAAATCCTTCAACCCTTATTCCAGTTATCCCAATTACTCTGATTCCAACATTCTTGACATTCTCAAAACTCATTCATTGATTACACTTGCTTTTCCGTAAAGCTAAAAATCTTTACTCGATATTCATTTATCGTCAGCCTGATCCCTTCCCACATAGGTCATTCCGATCTGAATATCTGAAACTTCTGCTCACCCCCGATAATTCCCAATGAACTATTTGTCGCTGATCCTTTCCAACTAGACCCGACTATTGGAATTCCGACATCTCCATCCAGCCTTCAATCCGAAATACTAGGGCACTAGAAATCCAAGAGGGCGCAACCCATAAGTTGAAGCCAACGCCCATACCGATCAGTCTTCGGATCTCTGATTTGACTCATCCGATATTCCGTGCTTTTCCGAATATCACAACTCCCGATTTCGGTCAAGGAGAGTTCTGATCCAATCTGACCTCACATTCGATCCAGTCCTTAACAGTTATTGTTATTGCTTAATGCAAGGTGGTATTCCATATATCATCCCAATACCATGCCTCCAGATCTGAAAGAGTGTACAATTGGAAACAAGGCCCTAAAATAACTATCCAATATATTGGTACAGTGTGATATATATCAACATTTGGATGATGTGATGATTGCTGGTAATTATGAGCAATGGAACAACAACAATACCACAACAATTGGCCATTGTTTCATTTCTTTCATTATTTTTCTTTCAGTACATTGTGTGATTATTCTCATTTTATTTCTATTCAGTATTTGCTACTACCTATAAAATCCATGAGAAATGGAGCAACAACTATCACAACACAATGGACCATTGTTTCATTGTTTTTCCAACACATTGTGTAAACATTTATCTCATTTTCTCTGTTTTCAGCACTTGCTACTACCTGTAAAATAGAGTGCCCAATGCATGAGCAGTAACAACAATATCACAACACAATTGACCATTGTTGCATTTTTTTTTTCTCAGTGCATTGTGTAATTACTTCTCTCATTTACTCTCAATCCAGCATTTGCTACTCCTTGCAAAGGAGAGTGCCCAGCCACTGGACCGTTTGCGGCGCCATTGTGTTCTTGTGCATTTGTTGTTGCGGGCTGACGACGGTGACGGCCCGCAACAACAGGCGGCCCCGAGCCGCGAGGTGCTTATTAATGTTTCGAGCCGCCGACTGGGTTCCGGGGACGGTTGTGGGACCCTCTTTGAGTCTTTGTTTGTATGGAACGACGGATCCTAACAGATACAAAACATGGCACGGTGTAGTGGAGAAATAGCACAATTAATGATTGGAATGTAAAACGCTGCACTTCAAAATTTAGACACGTGAAAAGCAAAAGCAAACAAAGCGCTAAAGCTTTGAAATTCAAATAACCAGAAAATTTATTGCAAGAGACAAAATAAACTGCCAATGTAAAATACTGCCAGTAAGAATGCCTAAAATACTATCAGTAAGAATACCCAAAATAAATGTAAAAAGGCTGCATAAGTTGACGAAAAACTGCAAGACGGTCCAATAAATGGCCAGAGGAGATTAGGCCAGAGCGGCGAGGGAGTGTTCGCGAAGGCTTAACTGAATACAGACAGATGAGACAAAACCCACAACATCAACAGTGGGAAAATAACGTACCGAATGCACGGCATCAGGGCTGGTGGTTCCGCCCCATTTAAACAAAAGATTAGTCAAGCGCTTTGGGTAACAAATAAAACACATACACCGCTGTTGGGAGCCTGAGTACTGACTTGGTTGGGGTTTTGCCGGGGACGCAAGAGCT